>CANYBF011856020.1:0-27597 GCA_948192965.1 Dalechampia spathulata | reverse complement strand
AAAGTGAATGAATAATGAGTAGAAAGTGAATAAAAAGTGAACAGAAATTACCGGTGTCGATTCTCCAATGCAAATTGACGTTCCAATCCAATTCCGACGTTAGGGAATGATGAAAGCGGTCCAAAGTTTTATATTCCCGATTGAAATTAACCTAAATCTATTGATTTAGTGCCAATTGACTAATCCTAGAGGTTTAGGATTATTGGAATTAGGGTTTTTGGATTCCTATTCACGTTTTTCGGCTGACGGCTGACCTAGGGATTCAGGTTTTTTCTTGAATTTCCGCCCCCAAGCCAAGTGGCCGAATTAGGGTTTAATTGGTGTCTGAGGGAACTTACCCGATCGGGTAAGTTAGGGTAGCGAAACGGGTAAGTGACTTACCCGATCGGGTAAGAAACATACCCGATTCGCTCCCAACACTTACCCGAACGGGTAAGTGCCCAAAATGACGAAAATGCCCCTAAGGCAGCCTAACTTGAATCCTGGAATGCACTGGGACAAACCGAGATGCCCGTAAGGGCAAAACGATGAGGAAATAAACTCAACTTATCCCAATCAATCCGACCGATCCAAAATTAGGGTGCGACAGGTTTCCTTTTGCTTGTAGCTTTGTAGTCATAGAGGCAGTAGTTGTCCCGTCTTTTGGTGTTTATGATGTACAGACTGGGTATTGATGTTTACCATGCACAGTTATTATTATTAAATGACATATAGTTTTTGGTTTATTACTTGGCATGGTGAATGCATGAAGGAATGTCCAGGGTTATTGGTTTATTGTTCATACCATATACAGGGACTTGTCCCCATATGACGTGTTTACGGTGTATCCCTTGTAGTATGGGCAACGACTTTCTCTTAGGAGTCGTTGTTCATGCTTCAGGAGCATGTCGCTCCAGGTATGGGCTGGGTGTGACAGTTAATTATCCTAAGCAGGCAAGCATATGAGCATATATGTAAGCACACAATGCGATATGCGATTTGGCGTTGCACAGTTGCATGTAGAATGACATATAATGCTATATGGCATTTGGATGACATGGCATATGCACGACATATGACATGATGACATATTAAAATGACATGGCATATGGATGACATGACATAATAATTCATGGTATAGTAAAATGATAAGGCATATGTATGACATGGCATAGTGATACATGGGTGAATTGGCATTTGACATGGTATGTGGCGTGGCATGCAACATGGCATGTGACATGGCATATGATATTGCATGTAGTCTGGCATACAACATGACATAGCATATATGGCATGGCATAATGGCATATGACATGATGAATTAGCATGGTAGCATGTGATATGGCATGACATAATGGCATGGCATGGCATGGTATATTGGCAAATAGCTTAGCAAGTTACACATATTGCACTATATATTGGTGTATTTGGATTGTATTGGCATACGAGATAATTATGTTATGGCATGGCATATGCATGACATGGCATAGAAGTGTGTGACATGGCATGTGACATGATATGGCATATATATTTGAGCAAATATAATAAACCATCCATGAATGAAAAATAATAAAGGTCAATGAAAGGGATCAAGGAAATAAGGGATACACACGGGATTTTAGGGGGAATTATTACAAAATAATGAATAATTCTATCCTATTAAAAAAATATCCTCGCATACATCATTTTGTGGCGCACATAGGTGGAAAAACAGAGAGAAAATCCAGGTTTTTTGCAAAATCACGAGATCTAACTCAAATGTAGGCAGATCAAAGCCAGAAATGTGTTATTTTAATTATCAAAAAGCTTTAATAATCAATAAACAAGCATGATTGAAGCCAATCCACAAGAAATCAAGCCAAAATTCAAAGATTTATGCAAAAATATGAAGAAAACAAAGGAAAAGTAGCATTTTCACTCACCACAATAGGTTTTTCTTCAATATCTTGCTTCCCAAACGTGTTTAGGATCTTAACTAGAGTTGATTTGTCTCTAAATCCTAGAAATTTAATTAATTAAGTGCTTAATTAATTTAAGAGTGAATTTTAGCAGAGTTTGGGCATTTTTAGCCAATTTCTGAACTAATTTTCACAAACCCTAGCTCTATATTTATAGAGCGAGGTGTGGAGGTCTGGAAAATGTAATTTTCCATGTGGGAATTAGAAATTTTTAGGCTATGCGCACCACATATAGCCTATGTGTACAGCATGTAGTGCTAAATGCGTAGCACATAGCCTTTTGACCCATCACGTGGGGCCCACTGGGGCCATATTAGGATGTGTGTCCCATGCCCAAGAAGCATCATTTTATGTTCTAAGACATTGTTTAATATGACTCACATTAGATTTAGTCCCGAGAAGGCTACCGACCAAATGTCTTTTTTAGCTATATGTATAACAGATGATGTTATATGTTACGCATATAACATTTTACCCCTATGTGTGTTGGCTTGCACGAGCAAAATGTAACATGCACTACATGTCAAACAAGCATCATTTGACATATTAAGACGTTATGCTATGAAAAGCACCTCAAATTTAGCCCGAAAAGTGGGCCTCACCAAATGTCTTTTTTTGTCAAATAGTGCATGCATAGTGCTATGCACCCCATGTGTTCTATTCATATATTTCACCTTGTATGGGCAAAGTGTAGCATGATCCATATGTCAAATAAGTGTTATTTGACATTCTAAGATGTTGTGCCATACGGAGCACATTAGATTTGGCCCCAAAAGTGGGCCCTACCAAATGTCTTTTTCTGCTACATGTTGTATGCATAGTGCTATGCGCTACGCATATAACATTTTGATGTTGTGTACTTTGCCTTGCACAGGTAAAATGGGATGCGTTTTGTATGTCAAACAAGCATCATTTGACATATTAAGATGTTGTGCTACGAAAAGCACCCTGGATTTAGCCTAGAAAGTGGGCCCCACCAAACGTCTTTTTTCACCACATAGTGTTATATGCTAAGTGCATTCTATTTATGCATTATGCTTTATACAGGTAAAATTCAATGTATTCTGCATGTCCAAAACACTCAAAAGGAGTTAAAGTGCATGTACGCAAATCAGGGTTGACTTTGGGGACTAATTTCGAGCTGAATCAATGAAAACCTAAGATTATACGCATAGATGAAAAGTCAGGGTCAACAGTTTACCCCTGATCAAGACTATTTTGAGGTGACACAAACGTAAGTCATCAAAATCAGACTTGATCATAACTTGACTTTTCACTGAAAGTAAGGGAGGTACCTGACCGATCCTCGCGTCGAGGTCTGATGCTCATGCTAAGGCTTGCAGGGTGCTCGCGTTGAGGCTTGTAAGGTGCTCACGTTGAGGCTTGTAGAGTGCTCACGTTGAGGCTCATAAAGTGCTCATGTTGAGGCTCACAAAGTGCTCGCATTGAGGCTTGCAGAGTGCTCGCGTTGAGGCTTGTGGAGTGCTCACATGGAGGCTTGCAACCCAATTCTACCACTGGGAGCTTGGTGCTCAGGTTAAAGGTGATCAATGCTAATCTGGTGCTAATGCTGAGGCTTAGAACCCAATTTTGCCATTGGGAGCCTGAGGCTCGGGCTTAATGACCAAGGCTGATTAATGGTCTTTGGCAAGACTGATGGTTCTGCTGTGAGGCTTGAAATCATCTATAGTCAGCATTCAGATGCATACTGCTAGGATTTAGGAACTAAAGGTTTGGTTCTGTGATCTCTACTAGATCAAGTGGTCAATTGTGGGACCTGGATGACCGTCTGTTGGGTCAGTGCTAGCGCCATCAAATAAATGTCAAACATCTCCAAAATGGCATTTAGGATCCACTGCTGGGGCTTGACATTTTTTGGTCGATGGTTTTGACCAGTAATAATCTCAATTCTGTCATTAGGGGCCCGGCATTTAGGTATATGATTAAGGCTGATCAGTGATCACTACGAGACTGATGGCTTTATGGCAAGATAATCATCTGATATCAACGACCAAATGCCTACTACTAAGGTTTAGGAATCAAATGCTTGATTTTGTGATCTCTATTGGATTAGGTGGTTATTACAGAACCAAAGGTGATCGTCTACTGGGTCAGGGTGATCAACCATCAGATCAATTCTTACACCATCCTATAAGTGTTTAATATCTCCAAAGTTTGCATTTGGGATCCTCTGTTGGAGTGCAACACTATCTAGTCAACGGCTTGACCAGAAGTCAAAGGTTTGACTAATTTTTATCATCTGCTGGATCAATTTCTTATCTGTGCTAGACATGGAAAAGCAATCTGTCAGTGAAATTGGTATTGAAATGATTTAGGAAAATACTTGAATTTTTGAGTATCAGTCTATTAATTCTATTAATTCGTAATATGTATGACCTGTGCAGGTACCTCAAGATTCCATGGCTAATGCTACAAGGCTTCTGATAAGATTGCATCGTTATTACACCTCTGAGATGCTGGGTATTCAAGTGAGTACCTATTATAGATGTAATGGAAATGCATGGATGCATGACTTATATGCCTATATGCTTTTACAGACAAGCAGGAATTTGGAGCATGAGGAGCAGGATCGCTATACTCAGATGACTAAGTAGATGGATAGAGAGATAGCTCGATTGATAGCGCGTCTAGAGCATTACAACATGAAGGTCCCAGATAGTCCTAGTCCAGATGAAGACCAATCAGGTGATGATGGTGCTTAAAGAAGACATGATGTCTGATTCCCATATGCATCATGTCAACACTCTGTAGTTTCTGTATTAAAATAATAAAGTGGTATGTTACAGTCTGGTATGTAGGTCTAGTACACTAGGGCTGTGGTCTACAACTTTGAAAATAGCTAAAGGCTTGAACTTTGTATCTTTTGGATTTATTAGTGGAATCCAAAGTTGCTTGATATTATAAATATCTCATGCTTTATGCTTTATTGTCGAAATATAACTCATTTGCTCTTCTGTGCATAAATTAGATAAACAATGACTCAGCAATCACTGTCTGCTTTTCCTGCTCTCTCCGATCGATGGGGCAACAACGAGTGGAACTGACTTTGCAAGATCAGACTCCATTATTTGAAGACTTCCAGTAAGTCACAATCAGTAATGTTTTCCTGCACGCTGCCATGCAGTTGTGGGATCCGGTGGCTCATATGTTCTAATTCAGACACGTAGAGCTATGTCTGATGTATAAGGAGTTTGTTGCTATCCTCGGAGTTACCTGTGAAATGTTGACGATGTTGGCAATACACGCACCAACTGGACAAGCAGACTTGTACCTAATGAGGGCCTTCAACATCAACTTGACCACTGCGAGGTCCCTTTTGACTACAGAGGGTTCTACAGATATTGCTGCTATTTTTTTGCTGTGTAGCCAAAAATTCATGGATGCCCCATCATGGATGAGGGTAGCTAGATTTGGATTGCTGGCGCAATTCCTATTCATCGATCCATCTGGTCATGAAGATTTGTTAATCGGGCCTATAGTGGATCAGATGATAGAGGGTCAAACCCCTTTTCCTAAGATCATAGTAGAGACGATCCTCGGACTAGGCAGAGTGAAGATAGGACTATTTAGGTGCTTCAGTGGTAGTCTGCTTCTACTGTAGGTAAGAATTCTAAGCTACCTTTGTAGGTTTTCAACTTAGAAACATTCATGCTACTACCCTAATTTTTGCATGAGTTTCATTCTGGAAGGATTCCAACTCATTGAGCTATTAATTTTACTTTGAACCCTAACTTTTTGCCTGAACTGCTTCTTTCAGTTTTTAGCTTAGCGAATCGCTCTAATTTTTGCCTAAGTAGCCTTTTGTAAGGTTTTTAACTCAACAAGCTTTTATTTTATTTTATTTTTTAGGTTTGGCTTCAAGAGAAGCTGGCAATTCTTGCACTGCCAGTGGGTGACTTGCAAAGATACATACCTCATAGCCATATATGCAAAGAGGCTATACTTTTAGCAAGGTAAAAACACTTGCCCTTGGTGGTACATCCAGCATGTGACTATGAGGACTTACATAGTATGTATCCCACTACCAGGATTTAGGCATTGCATGCACTACAGTCCTACCAAAATCTGTCGCCAATATGGTCATAGGTAGACTATCCCTCAGTGGATAGAGTTTGAGGGAGGGCGGTTAGTGTCTCGCTTCTTGGAACATGTGGAGAGGACCTGGCCTCGCTGTAGGATCGTGCTGATGGAGATCCATTGAGCAAGATTTGCTACAGTTGAGAACTATAAGCTGTGGGTGTTATGCCACACCTGAATCATATGCTGTAAGAAGTTGTTAAGTAATAAAATTGTATGTAATAAAGAAAAACAATGCTTTGTGTTTGAAATTTGTATTACTTATGGCTAAGTTTATGAACAAGCGTTCCATTTGCATTAATGAGATTAAAACATTTACATGAAAAATGTTAAAATCAACACAGAGATTCTTCGATGTGCACTAGACTTAAACACTATCATTGACCAACCTTCGTGTGAGATTTTCTGATCAACTATTTTAACACTCTCCTTTTACTTTTTAAGAGCTTTAACTTTTGCATGAGTTGTTCGAGCGGATTTTCAACTCATCGAGCAAGCATTTTTCTTTTTGTCTTAACTTTTGTGTGAACTACCTATGCAGGTTTTTAGCTCACCAGGCTTTTTATTTTTATTTTGCTTTTCTTTTACCCTTTGCTCTAGATAAAATACTTTTTCACCCGGTCAAGGTTGACAGGCTCTGAGAATTCATTGCCTTCCAAGTCTAAGATGCAAACAGTGCTTTTAGATAAGATCTTCTTGACTGCGAATGGGCCTTCCCAGTTAGGTCTAAACTTTCCATGAGGGTCACAGATAGCTAGTCTGACTTGCTTCAGAACTAAATCACCTTCCTGCATGGCAACAGGCTTGACTTTTCTATTGAATGCATTTGCCATGCACTTCTTGTAAAGCTGTAGATGATAGAGAGCCTTCAACCGTTTTTCATCAATAGTAACTAGCTATTCATACCTGGCCGTTTTCCACTCTGCTTGTGGCAACTGAGATTCTAGAATTACATAAAGTGATTTCAGCTTCACTTCAATTGGTAATACGATTTATGTCCTGTAAACAAGAGAATACGGGGTAGTACCTGTGGGACTCCTTACAGTGGTTCTGTAACCCCATAAAGCGAATGGTAATTGCTCATGCCAGTCTCTATAAGTCTACACTATCTTGGCCAAGATCTGCTTAATCGTCTTGTTGGCCGCTTCGACTACCCCGTTAGCTTGAGGGCAGTATGGAGAGGATCGGTTATGCTCAATCCCATATCTTTCTAACAAGTAAACTACTTGGCCGTGGAACTGCACTCTATTATCAGACACCAAGTGATGTGGTATCCCATATCGGCATATGAGATTTTTCTCTATAAACTTGGCAACCTGGTTTGCCCCCAGTTTACTATAAGATTCAGCTTCTACCCACTTAGAGAAGTAGTCAACAGCCACTAGTATGTACCGATGCCCGTTGGATGCATTAGGATGAATCTCACCCATGATGTCAATTCCCCAAGCTGAGAATGGGAAAGGCAATATCAAATTCTGCAATTCAACTGGTGGTAAGTGACTCAGATCTCCATGAATTTGGCATTCATGGCATCTTCATACAAATCATATGTAGTCTGTCTCCATAATGAGCTAGAAATATCCTTGGGATTTTCTTGTAAAGGGTGAATCCATTCATATAGGATCCGCATACGCTAGCATGTACTATCTGCATGACTGATTCAATTTCTTTCCTTGATATGCATTGAAGCTGTAGACCATCAACTGTTCTTTATAGAGAACACCTTGATGCCAAGTAAAGTTGGCTACTAGTCTACACAGAGCTAGTTTGTCAGTCTTATTGGCTTCTTCCGGATAAGCATCGGTCTTCAAAAAGTTCATGATATCAGTATACCATGGAATCTCATCTTGTTGGTCTAGCACCATAACCTGCTCTCCTTCATAGCAAGGAATTCTTGATTGCTTGATGAATACAGGCTAAACTTGACTCTACGATCACTCATAAATTGAATCCAGTATGGCTAAAGCATCAGCCATCTGATTCTCTTCACACGACATGTGAATAAATTGGCATAAGATGAAGTTGCAAACTATGAGCTTCATGTATCAGCGTAAGGCTTGAGCCTTTCTTCTTTTACATCCCACTCGGCCGTGGATTGGTGAATGATAAGCATAAAATCACCAAATATCTGTATATCTTAGACACCAATCATTAGTAATGCTTCTAGCTCGAATAGACATGCTTCATATTCAGCCATATTATTGGTGACTGGAAAGCTCAATGGTTTAGAAAGCATAATGAGTTCACCTTCAGGAGTGATTAGCATAACTCCTATACTTGCACCTCTTCTGTTGACTGCATCGTCAAAGTACAACTGCCATTTTTGGACATCAATTGCCCCCAAGTGCTCATCTAGGAAGTCCAGCTCAAAAGTTTCAAAGTCATCCATCGGCCTGGATACTAAGAACTTAGTACTTTCTCTGCCTTTGATCACCTTGGTAGTGATGTACTGCATATCAAACTCTAATAACAGGATCAGCCACTTGGAGAGTTTCCCTACCAGCGAAGGAGTTGCATATAAGTACTTCATAGGGTCGACCTTAGAGATTGCCTGAACTTGGTATGACTGGAAGTAGTGTCTGAGTTTCTTGGTGACCCAGACCATAGCCATGCATAGCTTCTTAATAGTGTTTTACTTACATTCTGTTGGCAACAGCTTCTTACTCAAGTAGTAGATAGCATGCTTAACTCTGGCTCATTCTCTTGAGCCATCATAGCACCCATTGACTCTCTTCTAAGGCTAGATAGAGTAGTAATGGTTTTCCCAGCTGAGGTAGTTGCAGGATCGGCATGTTGGAGATGTAATGCTTCACCCTCTCAAATGCAAACTGGAAGTTCTCATCCCAAACCATAGGCTGATTCTTCCTCAAAAGCTTGAAGATAGGCTCACATATGGTAGTAAGCTTGGCGATGAATCTATTGATGTACTGGACGTGTCCCAGGAATCCTCTGACTTCTATCTCAGTTCTAAGGATAGGCATCTCAATGATTGACTTTGCCTTATTAGGATCCACTTCAATACCTCTCTGACTAACAATGTGACTCAACAGCTTGCCGGATGTCACCCCAAATGTGCATTTCTTTGGGTTCAGCCTGAGTCTATATTTCTTAATGCATGTGAGAAATCTATCAAGAGCAGTTGGGTGCTCTTCTCTGGTGGGAGACTTCACCATCATATCATCCATATAGACTTCAACCTCCTTATGGATCAAATCATGCAACAAGGTTGTTGCAGCTCATTGGTAGGTAGCACCTACGTTCTTCAAGCAAAAGGGCATGACTTTATAGCAGTAGGTCCCCCATTTTATGATGAAATCTATCTTCACCTTATCTATAATTGCCATCAGGATCTGGTTGTACCCTGAAAATCCATCAGCAAATGAATACATACCGCTATCAGTTGCATTATCGACTAGTACGTTGATATGAAGTAAAGGGAAGTCATCTTTTGGGCATGCTTTTATTCAGATCCCTCTAGTCTACGTAGACTCTGACCCTGCCGTCTTTCTTAGGAACCAGAACCACATTGGACAACCATTCTGGGTAGTCAACCATTCAAGGAATTTGACATCCAACTACTTCTGAACATCTTCCTTGACCTTTTATCAGTATCCTCATACAACAGCTCCTCAAAGGTGCTATCCACCAGAGTAGTAATGTCTTCGTAGACCTTTGGTAGCAACAGGTCCTCTACGTCCAAGTTCTATAACTTGGCCCCTAGTATAGTGACTGTAGTGATTTCTGGCTCCAAGCAGCCAGTAGTGAGATTGATAACATCACCAAAGATCTGGAAAGTGTAATCAGGGCTAATGGTGAAAGTAGCAACAGACTTCTCTATTATTGTCAAGGTTGATAGGTCATAGACATCACCAAAGATGGTAAATTATTGCTCAAAGAGGTCATCTGAGCTAGGCAACTCAGTGGGATGATCATGCTATATCTCTCCTTGGATGAAGATGACCATCTTGCACTCTTCTAGCTTGTCTAAAGTGTAAGGATCAAACCCAATACAATACCTTTCTTCCCACATGGTCATAGGAATGTCAAACTTTATAAGACCCTGGTGGTATCGGCCTAAACCTCTGTCAGGCATAAAGTTCATCATTTGCATCATCTTCTCCACAACGAGACTCAGTTGGTATGAGTATGATTCAGGTTCTCCAATGGTAGCAATCTAAAAACTAGTCATGAGAGGGACATCTTCTCTGATGTAGGCTAAAGCAACCTCATCATCAGCAGCGATGGTAACCATACCCTCATTATGTGGAAACTTAATCTTCTGGTGCAAAGTCGATGGCAAACCTCCCAGAGGATGGAACCATGGTTGGCCCAATAGCAAAGCAAATGACATCGATATGTCAAGAACTATAAACTCCACCACTGATTTGATCAGCTTGACAGTGATAGTGGCAGTGAAGGTACCAATAACCTCCCATTTAGACTCATCATAAGCTCTGATGATAGTCTTGCATGGCTTCAAGTCTGAAAGTTAAATCCCAAGCTTGGGCAACACCTTGAGCGGGTAGACATTGATACCTGAACCATCATCCACCATGACATAGGGAGTGGAGAAGTTCATGATATTCACCCTGATGAAGAGTGCTTTATTATGGTGGATACCTTTGGTCGATAGATCCGTATTAGAGAAAGTGATCATACTAGATGGTAATTCCTGGTTTACCAGCTGACTCTTCATACTGAAGGTAGAGGTAGATGGTGAAATTCTCATGCTAGAGAGCACTTTGACGACAGCCCATCAATGCTATTGGGAGGATAGCACCAAGTACCAAATGTTGATATTAGCCTGTGTCTTCTTCAGCTACTTGACAACAACATTATCAAGCTAAGCAACTTGATCAGCTAGTTGTAGAGTAGGAACATTGCTTGGACCAGCCTCGTCCTTAGCGGGTTTAGCCTCAATCAGCTTTTAGGAGCTTTAAGCCTCTTCCCAAGATCGGGAGGAGTGAATACCTTACTGCTGCGAGTCATGTTGTATACCCGAGAGGACATCTTGTTAGCACCTAACCTTTTCTGCTATTTGGTCAGTTTTTATGCTGGCTTAGCTGCCTTGGGGGTCTCAAATGACTTACCCTTCTTCAAAGCCTGACCTTGTGATAATTCAGACTTAGTGGAATCCTGAGTAACTGTAGAATCATCCTCTGAACTATCACACCATATATCAATGGCACCAATGTCGAACCCCCTGCCAGGTCGGAAGGTAATAGTGGGTAGCTAAGCAATCTCTTCACTGCTGAGAGGAGAGAAAGAGTTAAGAACTAGGGATTCTGGTAACCCTGATTAGAGCATGTAGGTGTGGTTGGCTTTGTGATAGTTAGGCAATGGGTTTGTCTTTATTGACGGTTTGGATTTCTCATGGTCTTCGATCTCACCAGAGTCAATGAGGTTCTGAATGACCAGTGTGAGGGAGTGACAATCATCAATGTTATAGCCATGATGTTGGTGATAGTGGCAGTAAGTTTTGGTGTCCACCGAGGCTGGGGGTGGTGTTTTGAAATTTGGCTCAAGTGGCTTGATGAGCTTGGCTTTGAGGAGATGCCCAAAAACCTTGGAAAGTGGCATTCTAAGATCTGAGAACCTCTGGAATGGGGTAGTGTTTCAGAGTATAGGATTTGGTGTTTGCAAGGTGTTGATGTAGTGGGGTTTTTATTGTGTCTGAGTGTATGTAGTGGTTTTAGGCTTCTGGAAGGGAGGCTCCTTTTTCTTCCCCTCGGTCTACTCTATCTGTTGGCCAATAGAGTGGATGTCCTTGAAGGTGTGGAATGTCTAATACTTTAGCTTATCCTGGTAAAGTGGAAATGACCCCATAATAAGCTTGTTGTTATGTCAGATTCAGATGACTTCTGACTAACCAATGTAACTTTGTCCATCCATCTACTAAAGTAATCCATGAAGGACTCATTGGTTTTCTACTTAACCATTTCCAAATCCATCAAAATTACATCAAATCATGACTTGAACCCGTATTATTTACAAAAGGCAGTACAAAGAGGATTCCACTTGGTTGTGGTTGCCTTGTTTAAACTGTGATACTAGGCTAACCCTGGTCTCTCCAGTGAGATGAAGAAAAGTCAAACTATTTGATCATCTGACAGGTCTGTAGTACTCATCATCATGGTATAAGTCTTTAGATGGTTCTTCGGGCAACTTTGCTGTACTTAGGAACATCAGGGAGCTTGAACTTGGCAAGTAGCCCCTTGATAGCTCGGACAGAGAACTCATCAAAGTCTAGATCAGACCCCATGCCTTTGGTCTTCATGATAGTCTGCAGTTATTCTATCTTCTGTTCTAAGATAATGGACTCAGATTTTCAAACATCATGTGTATAGAGTGAGACATCATCATCAGTCTCCATGTCATACAGGTTGATGTCTTTCCCATTTTCCTTGATAGGAGCTGGTGAGGTGATGAAGTCACCAGGACTGAGAGCCTCCCGAATCTGCTGTTGTAGGAGGGTCTTGAAGTCATCATTCAGGAGCTTGGTCATAGACTAATCAATGAGCCTCTGAACTGCAGCAAGTATGGCCTCATCTAATGTTGAGGAAGGAGGATCAGATGATGATGTGACATTTCTAGCATGCTAAGAGTTTGATATGGTTTGTACATGATAGAAAGAGTTAGCATGAATGCATGAGTATGCACATGCGGTTGTATGTGGTGCACGTGATGCGACACGTAGGATGTATGCATGACCTATGCTAGGAAAATTTGTTAGAAGATTGCATAAGTATGCATGTATGCATGTTGGATAGAAAACATGAAATGATTAGCGAACACATAGCACACAGCAGTGCTCCCTACCACCCTTATACATCCACAAGAATTGGTCATTCAATATCTCCTATCCTAGGTGGGATTCTAGCCCAGAGTTACACTGGAACTTGAGGTGCGATTCTCTCAATAAGGCAAGCAAAAGGTTTGATCATTGCTTGATCATATGAGGGATTACAACTAAAACCCAATAGCATTTGGACCTGGTCGTATTGCTATGATAAGTGAATGCCGATAGAATTGGCATGAGGTTATGCAACCACACAGAATCATGAAAGGATTCTGACTCTTAGCAGAGCAATACGGGCATGATCATATTGTTATGATAAGAGTATGGTTGTGGAATAGGCATGAGTTTGTGCAACCATACGGAATCATGAAAGGATTTCGACTCTTAGTAGAGCAATACGGGCATGATCATATCGTTATGATAAGAGTACACCCTTAGAATAGGCATGAGGTTATGCAACCATACAGAATCATGAAAGGATTCTAACACTTAGCAAAATAATACAAGGGAGGAAAATAGGCCAGGTTTATGCAAAATCCACTGATATGATAGGGCAAAGATCCACATAGCATGCAATAAGGGTCATAGTTTGGAATGTTGCTAGGCTTATTACATGGGCTTTTAGTTTGGTTTTGAGAACAGGCTAAGGTCCCCTGCCACATTGTCCATAACCTATCCAACTAAATGGAATCATCGATATAGGACTATACCTTGTGTCTATCTGTCAGGAATCATTGACGGTTATCAATACTATGTAGCGAGTGGTGAAGGCAGATTCGCTTTTCCAAGGAGTCGAATGGAGTCCAAGGTACTCACTCACCCACAATCACTGGCTTGACACGGGAGGTTATGTGGTATGTGCAGACACGGACTGGTGTTGTGATGCATATAATTAATCCAACTATTATGGGAAAATTGATATGGAAACTCTTAGATGCCACCACTCTTTCACCGTGATGTCCCTAGTGGAGTTTCCACTATAAGCGCTGGTTTCTGCCAACCGCCCAGAGCAAGGCTTGCAAAGCTCATGGACTAGGGACCACACTTGGAGCGAAGGTGCAGTCTTCCTAAGGGGCTACCTCGGGGAATGATATGAACTCAAAAGAGTCACAAGGGAGTTACCATCGGATGGTTCCGGATTGGTCCAAACGACCCATAGCATGAGTGCTAGTTAAACCCTTCAAAGATTGGGTTTGGGTGGTGGAGATCTATATCTATGAGTTCCTAAAATCGATTTTACCAGCACAGTTAGAGTTAATTATCCTAAGCAAGCAAGCATATGAGCATATATGTAAGCACATAACACTGTATGTGATTTGGCATTGCATGGTTGTACGTAGAATGGCATATAATGCTATATGGCATTTGGATGACATGGCATATGCATGACATGTGACATGATGACATATTAAAATGACATGGCATATGGATAACATGACATAATAATTCATGGCATAGTAAAATGACATGGCATATGTATGACATGGCATAGTGATGCATGGGTGAACTGGCATTTGACATGGCAAGTGGCGTGGCATGCAACATGGCATGTGATGTGGCATATGATATGGTGTATAGCATGGCATACAACACGACATGGCATATATGGCATGGCATGATGGCATATGACATGATGAATTAGCATGGTAGCATGTGATATGGCATGGCATGGCATATTGGCAGATAGCATGGTAAGTTGCACGTATTGCATTGTGTATTGGCGTATTTGGATTGTATTGGCATCTGAGATAATGATGTTATGTCATGGCATATGCATGACATGGCATAGAAGTGTGTGATGTGGCATGTGACATGATATGGCATATATATTTGAGCAAATATAATAAACCATCCATGAATGAAAAATAATAAAGGCCGATGAAAGGGAACGAGGAAATAGGGGATACACATGGGATTTTAAGGGGAATTATTACAAAATAATGAATAATTCTATCCTATTACAAAAATATCCTCGCATACATCATTTTGGGACGTTAAGTAACGTCCCCTTCTCCTCGGGTATTTTTTTGCCTCGGGTGGCATGAGCCAAAAATGCACGAGTAATAAATGCAAAATAAACACAATAAATTAATTAGTAGCAAATGAATTTAGGATTTATTTGACTAGTACAATGCCATATGAAAGCATGAACCAAGAGTCAAAATCCTACTAATTGTGTGGCTACAATCATATAAATTAACACAAGCCAGATCATGAAAATTAATTAAATAAAAAAACTTTTAAGCAAAATTATTTTTGGTTAATCATGGAAAATCAAATGAGAATTGCTAACATCACATGAAACAATTGGAGATAGCAACTCAACCAATTTGAATCCAATCCTATTAAAAATCACATTTATACGAGTTAAATTAGCATTTAATCATGAAAAATTAATTTTGATGCCAAAATTAATTAAATATAATTAATTTTTGATGGATCCAATACACTTGAGTCATTTTTAAACATCAAATGTTACTGGAATTATCAAAACAGATTTGAAAATGAGTGAAAAATGCAATTTTTCAAAAAATTTTCAGGGAACATGCGCATGCATATAGTGCTATATGTGCAGCACATAGGCTATGTGCTGTGCACATACCACGATGTGTGGCACACATAGGGAGTGAATCTGTAAGAAAATCAAATTTATTAGCATAAACACGATCTACAGACAAATCCCAGCAAGTTTAATAAAGACAGTACCTCATTTTGGGCATGAATCAGCCTCCGAATTGCAAATCAAACTAGTAAATGCACATTTAACTTGAACAATCAATTTTAAGGCTAAAATAAATTAGATATGGATAATATTTGATAGATCTAGAACATTAAGACTACGGAGAAGCCATTATTGTTGCTGGAAACATTAGATCCGAGGCAAAACCGAGTGAAAATGGAAGCGAAAACTGATTTTTTGAAAAATCAAAGGCCGATGTGCACCACACATAGTCTATGTGTGGCACACATAGATGAAGGTTTGGTGCACATAGAAGAGAAAATAGAATAAAAATGAGGTTTTTCAGCAAAAACCCGATATCTAGGTCAAATATGAGAATATCTAAAGTGGAAAATGCATTTTTGACCCGTAGATGAGCATCTAACTTGAAAATTAATTTTTAAGGCTAAAAATTAATTAGATTTGAAGAATATATGATAGATATAGAACACTAGAGGCATGGAAAAGCCTCTGATGAAGCTAGATTCATCAGATCGGGCAAGAAATTGGAGAAAAACAGGATAAAATAGGTATTTTCTAGAAAATTTGGGGCCTATATGCACAGCATATAGGACTATGTGTGCCACACATAGGCTATGTATGGCACATATAGTGGTATATATGGCATACATAGGTGGAAAAACAGAGAGAAAATCAAGGTTTTTCAAAAAGTCATTAGATCTAACTCAGATCTAGGTAGATCAAAGCTAGAAATGTGTTATTTTGATTATCAAAAAGCTTTACTAATTAATAAAAAAGCATGATTGAAGCCAATCCACAAGAAATCAAGCTAAAAATCAAAGATTTATGCAAAAATATGAAGAAAACAGAGGAAAAGTAGCATTTTCACTCACCACAGTATGTTTTTCTTCAATATCTTGCTTCCCAAACATGTTTAGGATCTTAACTAGAGTTTATTTATCTCTAAATCCTAAAAATTTAATTAATTAATTAAGTGCTTAATTAATCTATAAGTGAATTTTGGCAGAGTTTGGGCATTTTTAGCCAATTTTTGGACTAATTTTCACGAACCCTAGCTCTATATTTATAAGGGGAGGTGTGGAGGTCCAGAAAATGTAATTTTCCATGTGGGAATTGAAAATTTTTAGGCTATGTTCACCATACATAGTGCTATGTGCACCATACGTAGCCTATGTACGCAACATGTAGTGCTACATACGTAGTACATAGCCTTTTGACCCATCGTGTAGGGCCCACTAGGGCCACATTAGGATGTGTGCCCCATGCTGAAGAAGCATCATTTTATGTTCTAAGACATTGTGTAATATGGCTCATATTAGATTTGGTCTCAAGAAGGCTCCCAACCAAACGTCTTTTTTAGCTATATACATAGCACATAGTGTTATATGCTACGCATATAGCAGTTTTCCGTATGTGCGCTGGCTTGCACGAGCAAAATGTAACATGCGTCACATGTCAAACAAGCATCATTTGACATATTAAAACATTATGCTATGAAAAGCACCCTAGATTTGGCCTGAAAAGTGGGCCTCATAAAATGTCTTTTTTTCCTAAATAGTGTGCGCATAGTCTTATGCACCCCATGTGTTCTATTCATGTATTTCAACTCGTATGGGCAAAGTGTAGCATGCTCTACATGTCAAATAAGCATTATTTTACATTCTAAGACATTATGCCATGCGGAGCACATTAGATTTGGCCTCGAAAGTGGGCCCCACTAAATGTCTTTTTCTACTGCATGTTGTATGCATAGTGCTATGTGCTACGCATATAGCATTTTGATGCTATGCGCTCTACCTTGCACGGGCAAAACGGGATGCGCTCCGTATGTCAAACAAGCATCATTTGACATATTAAAATGTTGTGCTATGAAAAGCACCCCAGATTTAGCCTGGAAAGTGGGCCCCACCAAACATCTTTTTTCATCATATAGTGCTATGTGCTAAGTGCATTCTATTTATGTATTCTACTTTATACAGGCAAAACTCAACGTGTTCTACATGTCTAAAACACTCGGAAGGAGTTAAAGTGCATGTATGCAAATTAGGGTTAACTTCGGGGACTGATTCCGAGCAGAATCAACGAAAACCTAAGATTACGCGCATAGGTGAAAAGTTAAGGTCAATAATCGGCCCCCAATTAATCAATTCACAACTAAGGCATTCAAGTTCATTACTTGTATTTTTAAACTGTTTGACCTAGAAGCATTCATGGGGTACATAAATGCCCCTATCTATGGTAGATAGGTGAGTTTGTGTTTTTAATGATAGATCCTCATGATCTATGTGTTTTTGATGATAGTCATTTAATGATAGTCATTTAAAGGTGAGTTTATGTTTTTGATGATAGTCGTTTGATGATATATCCTCATGATCTATGTATTTTTGTGTGGTTTTATGTGATGGCCAAAATTTTTTGCTTGAAATGATGTGGCCAAATGGTTAGATGAAGATTTAGTAGTTTATAGCTTTTGGTTTGATATTTTAGTTGATTAGTGTTGTAAAGTGATGAAAAATAGTAGATTGTGGAGTGTGTGTGTGTTGGTGTTATGTTTTTCTTGGTATGGCTGAAACACTTGAAGGAAAAGCTAACAAAAATGGTAAGAATAAGGCATGACTAAAGGATTTTGAAAGAATCATAAGCAAATTCTTAAGAAAAGCTAAATTAACTTAAGTTATAAGATGGTTTAAGATTAATTAATGAGGTTGCTTATGATTATTGAGTTAAATAATTAAAGGATAAGGCAAATGATTTCAATTAATTGATAATTTAATTTTATGGCTTAAAATTAAAGTGGAATTTAGAGTATTTTGATGTTCTAAAGATAAGACATGCGGCATATTAAGAAAATATTGATTTAAAGGGCTTTTTGATATGATTAAGCCGATAGAATAAAAGCATACAATCATAGTGGCTTAAATGATTAAATAATTGAGTGTATTAAGTGTTAAAAAAAACTTAAAGAAGTGATTAAATTGATAGTATGAGATAATTTTATGTAAGATTTAAGTATGATGATTAAATGGAAGGTAAAAGTCAAGTATGTTATGAATCTTGCAGAAATTTCATATTAAGGATTAAAAAAGGAATTATTAATTAAGTAAGATAAAGGTTATGAGAAGTTTAATGAGTTATATCTTGGTTTATTGATTAAGGTCATCGAGCAATATTTTAATATACATGCATTATGCAAATGATCTTTATCATGTCAATATCAACGAACATTTGAAATGGATGCTATATAATATGAATGGCGCATGAAATAGATGATATATGAAATGGTTGATACAATAAAATAGATGGTGTATGATACATTATCATGGTGCTTATATATGTTCATCATAGCATCATAACATAAAGTATACATATCATGTCTTGAAATATTAATTGATATATTCATAATCATGACATGACATAGAGAAATAAAGAAGAAGGAAAATGAGCAAAGGTGAGGAAATGATAAATGAAAAGGGTACTTAGGTATTATGAAATGAATTCCTACGAGAAATGAATGAAAAGGAATATGAAATGAAATGTAAGACCTAGTACTAAGTGCGCATATGATATGAAATGGCCCAGTATGTGAAAAGAGAAAATGATATGAAATGAAATGATACAAGAAAATAAGAGGGAGAATACATGTCATGAATGCATTCTCATAGACAACATAATGCATTCTCATAGACAGCATTTCTCATTCATACATTATGAAAATACAGTGGATGAGATGATAAAAACACTATAAGTGCACATGTATAAATGATACAGAAATATAACAGTTTCTATACGATATGTTATTCAGAGAAAGAATGTAGTTTGTGGGCATTCTCACAGAATGATGAATTAAAATAATATGGGAAATAAAAGAAAGTACATGGCAAATTGATGTATAAATTACATATCACATTTCATTATTCATAATAAGTTATATGAAATGTTTGGAGTTTATGCTCAAGAGTAAGAATGATCATGATGATAGAGTGATGAATGCACCATAATTATGTTTATATGGATATTTCATTGATAATGAATTATGGTATGGTATGATGGATTTTGTTATAGATGCATTCATAAATAGTTATTGACAACCTTAATGCGATGGACATAGTTATATAATAGAAGTTATGGAATACAGTTATTGGAGCTTATGCTCATAGACAGTGATAATATGATGAAAATATGTTGCCATTTATGCTGAATGTTGATAGAGAAAATAATTAGTATTATTAATTATGTTATGATTTGTTAATGAAAGGAATACGTGATAAAGTGAAAGATGACATTTTTGAATATTTGCAGAATTTTATTATATCTTAAAATGTTATGAAAATGATGATGTTGGTTTTGGACATGTGTTAAAGCAATTTAAATTATTGTGAAATTATAATGGAATGATGATATGTGATTTTAACATTTAAATGTTAATAACATGATGATATGATATTTTAAAGAACTGAATTACTGACGTATGAGTTATTCCTATAAGTAACAATGATATACTGAAGAAATTAAAGTATAATATAGACAAGTTGGTAATTATAATGATTATGCAATATGAACATTATATGGAAAATGTTTAAATGAAATGAAATAGCGGATATTGGTATATGATAAATGATATCGTATACATGATTTAAGATTTCATTGCTTATAGAATTAAATGAAAAAGGTAATGTTTCAAGAGATCGAGTGATATGTATCATGGAAATAAACTTAATAATGTATCGATATAATTGAACAATGATATGAGTATTTTAAAGAACAAATAAAGGTTGATAAATTTGAAATGTTCAGAAAAAATATTTTATACGATTATATGGTGATGTTTTAATTATAATGAATTAGATTATAAGTTTTGTTATTATACATGACATGTGTATGATTATATTTTCTATGTTATGTTTTTAAGCACTACTGAGTGAAATACTCAGCGTTCGTTATTTGATGGATGCAGATTAACAGATAGTTAGAGCGCATCGATTCCAAAGCACTAATTCAGCAAGACTCTCTATAATGGCAAGAACTTAGATTAGTTTAAAGTTTCTATATAATATGATATACAATGAAAATAATATTTAAGACAGTAAATGCAAGTATGTAATGTGAGATTAATGTTTTAACGAATTTTTAAAAAATCTAGTACGAGTGTTACATAAAAAAAAATATTCATATCTCTTGTAGGGTAATCAATAGTTTTCATTGTTTAATAATCATTCATTATTCTACGCTAACATGTCACTCCTTAGAAAGACATCACATTGAAAAAGTTTGATTTATTTCTTTCTTAATTTTGAAAAAGGAAATGAGCATATTTAGAATTATTAAAATTTATTTGATTAAAGTTAATAATTTTTTAGTAAATCTTCTCTCAAATGTTCATCAAATTACCTCAAAATCATAAATAGTTGACTTTTACATTAAAGTGAAAAGTTTTTTGCATTAAATTTGGGAAAAAAAAAACTCTTTCATTATATGAGATTAATTTTAAGATAAATTTAATTTATTATATAAAATTTTAAATTTATAAATAATATAATTATAAATATAATAAAAAATTAATATATATTATTTATTATTTGATATATTCATAATTTTACACAATTTCCGTTAATTTTCTCCTTTCGAGATCCAATCAAACTTGATGCTGAAGATGGTGATGATCAGAATGCGAAGGGGATGCTTCAAAATCAGAAGCATTCAGATAAGGATCATGTGAAGAAGAACCTTTATTCAGTTTCTCATTTTTCTTTATCCTTTCTGCAATGTGGACATCTTCTTCAATGGTTACTACCTTCATCTTCTTCTCACCATGAGGTCCTGGTACGATCTCTTCCTCAACTTTCATGTGTTCATCAAAATCTAGGATCTCAGTTTTCTGAATGCTTTTCTTCTTTCTCTTCTTAATGAAGCAGCAAAGTGCCACGAAGAGAAACGCAAGAAAGTATAGGCCACCAAGTGAGACAAAGATAACTATAACTGTTGAATGATGTCCTGGTGACGGTGATGGTGATGGCGGCGGTGGATGATTTGGTGGGGATGAAGGATGAAATGGCGGCGGTGGGGGCCTAATGGGATGATGTGGTGGAGGAGGTGGAGTTGCTGGCATCGGGACTGGTGGTGGTGTTCCAGGAACTGGGAACGGGCTCGGGGGCGTAATGGGATGATACGGTGGAGGTGGGGTTGCTGGCTTGGGGACTGGTGGTGGTGTTCCAGGAACTGGGAACGGGCGCGGGGGCGTAATGGGATGATATGGTGAAGGAGGTGGAGTTGCTGGCGGCGGCGGCAATGTTGGATTATGTGGGGGAGGTTGAAATGAATAGTTGGGTGGGTTTGGTGGCCTTGGGAATTGTGTGGGCGGCAGTACTGTAGGATGGTGCGGTGGTGGTAGAGGGAAATAAGGGAAGTTGTTATAGTTCTTATTAGTGATAGGAGCCATTTTAGATGACAGATTTGGATTATGCTATGCAAGTGCAGGTGGGAAGAACCTTATTTATGTATTTGCAGCAAAGAATCTGAGTCCTTCAAGGATCCTTGATTTTGCTTGCTTCTAAGCATTAGGTAACGTCACTCTCATGCTAAGATTTTGAAGAGGATTGCATTACAAAACACTCCTTAAGCGTATATGCTGTTTTTATTCTACTCCAGAGTATTTTTATGGGATGCACTAGAGTCTTTTGGCTTTTTGACAACTTGTAGCAAATCCAGAATGTGAAGGAAGCTTAAATTTGTACCAAAACTCAGAGATCAGCATTATGCAGTTACAAGGATACGTACCTGATATAATCAATTGATGCTCAATGGACTCTCTTTGATTATGTTACTTTGCTTTCAGTGAAGGACGGACTTTGCTTCTAAGCAACATTGCCATTACAGGATTTAACAATCAAGTGTTTAAGCGTCTATGCAATTTTTAATCGTTTTCTATTGAAAGGCCTCGTCCTTAAGTAAATTAAGACGGGCATAATGGAACCAAACAAAATGACCAAATATGAAAGAAAACTCATTTCCATCAGAAAAGAAAGTATTATTGGGATGAAACAAGCTGCAAATTTCTTTCATGTATCATAAAAGATGGAAAATCCATGCAACGCATATTTCAATGGAACTGGTGTTAAACCAAATTTCTGTCTCACAGCAAATTCATTTATCTCAAACCATACCAGTGGCAGTTTCATGAAAGAAAAGCCGTTTCTTTCGCTATGGATTCTACAAGCACAAAGGCTTTCTCTTCTCAATGTCCTTTCACGTATCAACATAAGTTCATCTGTACCAAATGTCTTGTACCCGAATAAAGAAAATCATACCAATAAAACGAACAACTTCCCAACATGTAACAGTAAAGAATGAAAAAATAACTCTGTTACAAAAAGAAAAAATGCATTTTCCACGCAAATCTACATTTTCCCTTGAATAGAATAATTGAGCCAAGTAAATCTTCATCGCAGGATGGTTGCAGCAAATTTCAAAAGATAAAAGGTGAAGAATACAAACTCGTTTTTCTCTCGTTGGTACCGAGACGGGCACTTGTAGCTCAGCAGCTAAAGTAACTTCTGTGCAGGTATCAACTGTCAGTCAGTAAACATGCGTCTTGAATCTGCATTGAAGAAATATCGTTCTAAATTTACAATTCAAAAGGGAATCGTCACTGTTTTTAGATTCAGGCCTCATGTTTCAATTATTGAAAATGTCCATGATATTCAATTGGCTATCAATGAAGGAACAGACGAAGACTGAGCTTAAAGTCTCATGCTTTAGCAGAGTCTCTCTATCCCTTCGGAGTGGTAGGAATGTTTTCAGATGGGAAAACAAACAAGTAAGGTTTTTCTACGACTTTTAAGATGACAAGCACAGGCGTTCTTATACAACAGTAGATGCAACTTGGTTTGTCAATTTAGCCATACTTAGAAAATCAGCTATCCAGGCTTTTTGATACACATCCACAGTGACTTGAGCGAGAGACATATTCACCAAGTTCCCAACTAGAAAGCAGTATTGAGATTCAGGGTTAATCTTATGAAAGTTCGTAGTTTTGGAATTTATTTATATTGAACAAAGAGGCAACCTTTGTCTAGTCGACAGATGCACATGTGGATAGATTCAGAAACATGCTAGTAACAGATAGATGCACATGCTGGAAGGCATTCCAGTAAAGCGAAAGGAAGATAAGAAAGAGCTTACACTCATATCATCACTTGATAGAGCCTATGATCGGTAAAGCACAAAAGAGAGCAAAATCTCGTTCCACATATCAGGTCCTGCAGGTAAGCACCAGTGGCTACAATCCGGTACAGGTAAGTTGTCATTCCACTTGCCAACATGGGCATCACTCCTGAAAGCGGACATGGAGGTCACATAAAGAACCGTTATAGGAACTGTCACATTTTTTACCACATCAAGGATAACAACAGAAAACAGGCTTCTCACTCCCTCCTGTTCTGACAATGGGTGCCTAGTTCAGTCATGATGAATAGGGAAACTTACAATATGATCAACCAGTAAGTGATGGTATGAAATATTTAAAAGGCATGCATTAGCTCTCTGCCTTCCTGCTTATTTGCTAAGTGGCTATTTCCACAACTTCAATCACATTCAGCTGATAAAGGTTAACTTTGTTGGATATAGATTTGCCCTCAGATATAATGTTAGCAATTTTATAAAAATTAATATCAAATTAGTTCTAATATGAATCTTCTACTCCTTTACTGGCATGTTCAATGTGGTCATGACAGTTTCAGTTACATGAATTCTTGAGTAGTCTATGATACACATACCATTAGCAGGTAATTTGCAGGTAGAGTTTAAAAGTTAAAACAATACATCTGACTTTCAATATCCATTCCAACCAGAAATATATATTAGGTAAAAAATAGAATCAAGAAATTATTTTCTTAGGTCTCAAAGTCAACCAGTGTTTTCTGTGAAACAGAACAAAAATGTCTGCAGGTGGTGCACAAAAATGTTAACTTTTCGCATTATAGTCTAAACTGTTAAGCCTAATTATTGTGTCCAGAGTAGTACATGCAAAACAACATGCTGCCAATTACTTCACATGACATTTGATTAACGGGAACACAAGTGCTCCTCACCTTTGAAGAAAAGACAAAAAAAAAAAAACAGAAAAAAAACCTCCACTTCACTACTACTTGCTCTATCATCTTGAAACAAAGTCAAGTAATGAGAACAATAAATTTCCAGTAAATTTTCCTCATGAAGAAAAGCAAAAAATGGTTTAAAAAGTTTGCACTCCATGGAAAATACTGTTCCATGATAAATAAAGTAGAAAAGGCTAACTGTGAAAATACCTAGCACGAAGAAATTTGGTAATATAAGGGAAAAACGGCCTTTGCACTATAATAATTTCTAATAGATTTCCATTTTGTTTTCAAAGAAACCGCAAGTTCCATCTGCTCTTTGGTTTACTACAAATTAAACAAATTTGCTTATGAATTCGAGTAACTGATTTTAGATATTGGCTTACCAAGAAAAATAGGTTCAAAAACAGCATTTGGAGGTAGGCTACCCAATCTAGCATGCGGTGATGTATCTACCAGGGATATCATCATAATAGTTAGGATTTACATCATGATAATAACAGTTAGTTTTTCAATATATAGCATATGTTTATTATTCAAAGAGGTAACAAGAGAGAGAGTAAATACATGTCCAGATTGTGAAATAAAGCTAATGACATTAAGACAACAAACACTTCTTTTTGATGATGTATATTGCATGTCTTCAAAGATCACAAATAAGCACCCAAGACTCCAAATGTAGTAGTGACCCCCAAAAGATCAGATAAGGAAAGTTACAACAACACGATTCAAATTTCATAGAAGCTGCACTAATGAAAACAAACAAATAATCTCTAGAATGAATAAAACATGTTGAATGTAAGCTACAACCAAATTAGGCTGCATTTATGTCCATCATCGTGAGTCATAATATGCTGAACATGGCAAATAAAAATGAACAAAAAAGTGCATGGAACTTTAGATAGGAGAGCTTATGTTTCAAAAAGCTTCCCAGGAACCCACCATTGTCCTGTCTTGAATATAAGAACATCTGAATTAATCCACCCACTGCTAATACCATTCATCTTGTCCAATCTGAATGTTGACCTAACCCGCTTTGGTGCATGCCTAGGCATCCAGTGATGTTGCACCAAGAAAACTGACCGAAATAACTCAATTGTGAAATTAATGGATGCAAATCTAGCACTTAAAAATCTAATCTGTTTTGTTATCTTATTCCCATTGACCTCGTAGGCATCTCTCTTAGTGTCTATGCCTGTCATGAGCAATATCAATGATTCCCATTGCGTTCTACTCGTATAATCACCAACAAACACTACCCTTTTTATTTTGAAGTCTTTCCAGTATATAAAGCACACTGAATCTTGGAATATCACAGTTTTTGGGAATCATTATCTTTTCGCCCATTTTCCAAGCAATTGAATCCTTGCTCAGCAAAAGGACATTCAGAAGCATTACATAAAGGGTAAGCATCATCAACTACCCAATTTCCATCAAACACATTGCAATATCATGTAGAACCATTAGATTTAGATATGCCCAATCCATGGAAAGCTTGAGTGAGGCTGACGATCACATAACTGTAGCCACCCCCAATGACCACAGAAAATGAAAGCAAAGATCCGATCACTACAACCACCGTAAACCTATATGAAATTAAGCTCGACTTGTTTACTTTTGGGCTTCCAAAACTTAAAGATCTTGGACTCCCCACACTCAATGCCTTCTGATTGAATGAATTACTCCTATTGAAAGTGGTCATTGTCCCAATCAACCAAGCTGTAAAAACTCCCGTAAACTACTTATCATACTCGCTTAATCACACACTCCGAAGAACATGATTTTACATTATCAATCCAAGAACCACCAACCGATGCATTACGATATCAGAACTGGTTTCAGGTTCAAGCAAAATCAATCTCTACATATCATCCTATGATGAACGAGTCATCGATGCAACTTAAGGAATAACAAGACCAAACACCTACTCAATCCAAGAACTTATAGATGCAAACTTCAGAACAAACCTTTAATATCAACCTGTGGTGAAAAAACCAAGCGGGTCAGTTTCAAACCTCAACAAGAACAGACCCAGGCGCACAATACAGTAAATTTACCTTGAAAGAACAAACGTGAATATGATATAAAAGCTATTAACTTACTGATTCATTACGAGTCAAGAGAGAAGCCAGCATTAAACTCATAAAGAATTCTCAAGAGAAAGAAATCAAGAGAAGTTGGAAATAAAAACCGACTGTGAAGCTGAAGAGATCGGAGAGGTAGTTGGGAGAGAGCGAAAGCAGAGCATTCGTTAAAAAGAACGCGAAGAAGCCAAAAGAAGGCCAGTTATGACAATTGTTGTTTGTTATTGTTGATATTACTATTATTATTTAAACTACTACTATTATTATTATTTTAACTATTATTATTATCTTTGTCACTCAAATTTTATCATTTCTCTTTTAAAAAAAATAAAAGAATTTTGTATTATCATTTCTTTGAAAATAACAAAAAAATTTTATATTGCATGGAAATATCAAATATTATTATATGCATAAAAAAATGAAAACAACATAAATTGAATAAGAAAATATAACAATAAATAGATTTTATTAAATTTTAGTAAAAAATATAATTTTTAATATTAAATTCTTATAATAAAGAATTTCAATTATTTGATTCGAATATCTTGAAGAATAATTTAAGATTTTACAAATTTAAGAATTTGAAAAGTTTTTAAGTTTTGATCTTCTGCTCTCGATTTGTTGTTTTTGGCTTCTAAATTTTATTGGTTTGAATTTTTTTATTTTATGAAATTAAGATAATTATTTAATCTAATTATTTTATAAATCAAAAAATATTTAATTTTGGTTTTAATCATTCTAAGTAATTAGGGTTAAAAAATTCACAAAATCACTTAGACTTAAGCGATTTTACTCCCCTAAACTTGGAATCGGACTATTCTTTCTTCCCTTACACTTGGATCTAAGGAGAATCTACGAGAGGTTAGTAGATCTATCACCTTTTTAT
>CANYBF011855242.1:0-18725 GCA_948192965.1 Dalechampia spathulata | reverse complement strand
TAGAACATGCACGAGAAAGAAGGATGGAAGAATAAAAGAGAATAAGAAAGAGAGTGATGAGTGCAGAGCTAAGCTCTGGGCATGCTGGGTCAATATGAATGATAGGATTCTGCTAAGGAATCAATTAGATTAATGCCCTCCCTCTTGGGAGATGAGTCTTGAGACCTATAGTAAGAAATGGGTGCCGTGCACCCCACAGTTATATGTCCTCCTATGGGAGATGAGCACCGGTACCTACAGGGACCTAGTATGTACGAAAGGAATGTGTACAATTACAGGAAAATCAGAGTGAATGAGAGATGAGGAGGAGAAGGAAAACATGCATACTTGTATTTCTGATGTGTGATGGTTGGATATCTACTCTGATGATACCAAATGGTTATCTTTGGTATTATATTGATATATGATGAATGAGTTGACCATATTCGTTATATACTTGTTTCATGTTCGCTAGCACCACTGAGTTTATCTCAGCATTTATCATTTGATGAACGTAGGTACATAGTCTACGGGTGAGCAGCTAGAGCAGAAGTAGGGATCATCATACCGATCTCGAAGTGGTACTGGACCGTGACGCATACTCCAGCTCTTTTGTATTGTAGCTATGTAGTTGTAGAGGCAGTAGATGTCCCATGTATTGATGTTGTTCTTGTACAGACTGACCTTTGTTGTATGACATGTTAAGCTATGTAATTTAAGCATGCACGGTCCCTAGCCTCATGATTTGTATTAATGAATGTCCAGGGATGTTAGTCTATTATTATCATCATATGCAGGGACGTGTCCCCATACGACTTGATCACATTACTCACACGAGGTATCCTTTATGGTATGAGTATCGGTTCCATTTGGGAAGATCGGTATTCATGCTATGGGAGCATGTCCTCCTAGGTATGGGCTGGGTGTGACATATATCACATGCCATGCATATGGTATGTCATCCATGCCACATGTCATGCATATGCCATGTTTTGCATCACCTCACATATCATGCATATGATATGTCATCCATTTCATATGCCACGCATAAGGTATGTCATCCATTATGTGATATCATATGTATACCATGCTATACATCATTTCACATGCCACGCATACGGTATGTCATTTATTATGCCATGTCATACATATGCCATGACATACATCATTTCACATATCATGCATATGATATGTCATTCATCCCACGTATCATGCATACGCCACGCATACGTCAAACGCCAATACAATCCAAAATGATTAATGCATGACGCTCTATGCTATTTGCCATGTTATATGCTTATATACATGCTAGGTTGCCATATCATGCATATGATATGTCATTCACGCTCACATGTCATGCATAGGCCATGTTATTTTATCGTTATTTCGCATGCCATGCATATGCTATGCCATCCAAATGTCATATAGCATTATATGTCATTCTACGTGCAACCTTGCAATGCCAAATCACATGTCGCTCTGTGTGCTTACATTTACCCTCGTATGTTTGCCTGCCTAGGACAATTAATCCTAACTATAATGGTGAAATCAATTTTGGAACTCATAGAATAGATCTCCACCACCCGAACCCAATATCTGAAGGGTTTAACTAGCACCCATGCTATGGGTCGGTTGGACCAATCCGAAACCATCCGATTGTGACTCCCTTGTGACTCTTTCGAGTCCGTATCATTCCCTGAGGGAACCCCTCAGGAAGACTGCGCTTTTGCTCCAAGTGCGGTCCCCGATCCATGAGCATCGCAAGCCTCACTCTGGGTGGTCGGCAGAAACCGGTGCTCACAACTTGCCTACATCCACTCTCGTAAGAATGCCTTAAGGTTCCACTATTATCTTTCATAATTACAATGATAGATTCCACAAACAAGAATCTCAACCCTAATGTTTTCAAGGCTCACACTCAAACCTTTACAATAATAATCAATCTCATAAGATTTTTAACTCTCAAATATAAAACAATAATACCCAAGCAATAACTCTCACTAACCCAAATACAAGAGAAAAAAAGTTAAGGTAATAAATGAAGCTTGAGAGAACAAGAGAATAAAGTAGAGAGAGAAGAATTAAATTACACAATCAATCAAGTTACTTACTTGAAAAAGAGTTTCCCCAACATTAAATATGTTTCTCTCACAATAAGAGTCCATTACTCTAAGTATTTATTACAAATCGTTTTATTGAAATGTTTTTAATAAAAATAGAAAAGTTGTTATTTAGAGTCACGTATAGCTGTACGCCTAAGGTCCTTAAAACCAAATCCTAATTTGGGTAGTGGCTTTCGCATAGGTGTATATGGTAGGCGGTACACCCGTACCAAACTTCTGCTAAACAAAAGCAAATTGTTAAAACACCTGTACCAACTATGGTATGACTGTACACACCTTGAATTTTACAAAAACATGTCAAAACTTGAATGAATTGATTGTTAACATTAAAATCAATAAACATGGGGGTAACAATCATTGTATGTTTAGATTAAATTTTCCTTTTACTCATATTGTATTCAAACCAATAATGCAAGACTAGGTTCTTAATCTTAGTTGGAAGCTTAATCAAAGTTCATTTTTTATAGCATATGAAATCTAAATGCTTTTAATTTCTTAAAACATTTAAAATTTGCTTTAATCTTACAAACATTGACTCGCTATAATTTTGATATGAGTGTAAAAAGATGTCATTACACATATGTTTACATTATAATTCGTTATATGAGTTATTAGATCTATAATTATCTTTTTAACTTGTAGATTGTAGCAACTTAAGAAATTACTATTCCTAAAAAAGAGTTGTAATTTCCTTATAAATTTTAGTGATCTTACTTGAATAATATAAGTATTTTGGTTGTTAATTAGAACCAAATTTGAACAATACAAATATTTTGGTTGTTAGTTAAAATTAGATCCTTTTAACTCTTTATGCAATTGTTGAATCAACTTGTGAGAGGCATTCTTCATGTGTTTATTCGATAATTAGAAGTAGTCATAAAACTTTCTCTCGACTATTTTATCTTTATAGGGATTAGTTAGTGAAAAGCTTCTTTCACAACTAGAACCAGTTTAAAAATTCTTTTTTAAGTCAATGATCATGTAATAAATAGGAACAAATATTTACTTTTTAGTTGAAAAATCTAAACCATTGAATATTTTTCAAATTATTTTTAATTTCTTTTCCATTTTAAATTTCATTTCTACTCTCCATGGGATCAACCTTATTTTCAGTTACTATAAATTTATATTTTAAGAAAATAAAATTTTAATTTGTTGAATTTAACATCCATTAACACGTTTGCTAAACGCTCATTTTTACCTCTAACTTTTATAATAAAGAATAAATAATTTGATAAAATTATATTTAAAATACATGTGAGTCTCTTTGTTAAAATTGCACTTAATATGCTGATGTGGTAGTTAAAAATGTTAAGGATGTAAATAAAAAAATTAAAATAAAAAATTAATTTTAAAAATATTTTAGAAAATAATAAAAAATTTAAATAAATTAATACATGACTGTAATATGTAAAAAATTAACAATTTTAGAAAATTAAGAAATTCAAGAACCTTTTTTTAAAAACAAAAAATTAATTATCTTCATTTTCTTAAAAAATAAATGTAAAATTATAAAAAAAATGAAAATTGAATATGATCAATCAAAAACATTTTAATTGCATAATTATATTTTAAATTTTTTTAAAACTTAAAAGAAATTGTAAAAAATAAAAAATAATTGTAAAATTGTAGAATAAAATATTGAAAAGATCGTAAGAAAAATAATTGTAAAAAATTATTTAAAAAATTTAAATCATCTTACACCAATAAAAATTAATCATCCTTTATTTTCTTAATTTTTTTATAAATATAACTGTAAATTATAAAAGAAATGAAAATTTTGAAAAAATAGAATTTTGAAAATTATGAAATGATTATCTTCAATTTTATTTTTTCAATTTTTATTTTTTATAATCTAATATAATGTTTTAAATTTTAAATTTTTACACTTTTATAATTAAAGTTTTGAAAAAAAATAAGTTATTCTAAAATGATTCTTGAATTTTGTGAAAACGTTTTCTAAAATATTTTGATTTTTTTTACATTTTTACAATAATGTCTTAATTTTATTCATTTTTTTTAGTATTTTAAAAACTTTTTAATAATTAACTTTAGATTTTTTACTTGACCCTAATGTTGGAAACTATGGCATAAACATTACGAATTGCAATTTTAATAGGGGAGTTTATATGTATCTTAATGAGTTTATTTTATTTGCTATCATACTATATTAAAAGAGAATGAATGTGAAAATACAAGTTTACCTTCCCTTTCCATTCTCTTCAATTTTGATTCAAAAATAAATACTATTTTTTAAAATTTACATGAAGATAAACATTACTTTTTAAAATTTATAAAAAATAAATATAAAAATTAATCTAATAAATATAAATAATAAAATAAAAAATTTTTAATAAAATAAAATTTTATTTAACATAAATTAGTGTATAAAAAAAATTTATTAATTATAATTATTATTTTATTTTATATCATAGTATATTAAAAGAGGGATGAGATATTAGAAAATATAATTTTACCCTTCTCCTAAATTTTATTATTTTTTAAAAGATTTAATTTATTAGCTACTAATTATATTATATTTTATATTATATTATCTTATTTTTATCTGAACAAATTTAATTCAAAAATAAATATTGCTAATTTTATTTATATTTATTAATTACTAATTATTTTATATTTTATATTATAGTAAAGTTTCATAAAATGCGTTACACAATAGCATGATTTTTTTGACTTGTCATTTTATAATAATTTTATATTTTATTTTTTCAAATTTTTTACTATGCTAGTATTTTCTATAATTTTAAATTAATATTTGACATTTAAATATTATGTACTTATTTAAAATGTTATTTACATAATATTTTCATCCATTCATTTACAAAAAAATGAGAGTAAATATTTATTTATCTATTTGATAGTAAGACCTCTTTGTAGATTATATTTTTTGCATATGTTAGTTCCTTATTTTTTATATCATCCTTTTTTACTAATGTCTTTTGTTGTTGAGCTTGAAATCCATCTTGATAATGCAACATATAGTTGTCCATGTGAAAAAACATCTTTTGGCAAGTATACTCCTATGTTTGGTATTGTTTGTCCATGTACCTTGTTTATAGTCATTGTAAAACATAATCACACTAAAAATTGCTTCCTTTTGAATTGAAACAGATATCCTTCACTTTATGGTGGATTCAATGGTATTCTTAGTAGTAATACTTATCTATTACCATGTTGCCCAATTATTAATTCAGCATGGATGATATTTTTTCAAATCTTTTATATAATATTTAAGTTTCATTGCACAATCCTTTTGATGCATCCAAATTCCTTAAAAGTATTATTGGGCAATTAATTTTCAACTATAATATATATTGGTGTTGACATCATCAACTACATAGTCATAGCTAAGGTACACTTGAGTCTCTCTCAGGAACATTTGATTTATTTTGTCCACATATTCATTCTTCATTACTAATATTACATAGTTTATTATGTATTTTGATGATATTGAGTTCTCAAAAAAAATCAAGAAATACATTTTGTATCAATGCCTTCTTACATGAATCTTTTACATCATCTTGTACCACCATTTCATCTGGTATGATTATGTTTCCATTATGAGTTGCAAGCTCTTCCCCATCCCCCACTCTTTGTAAGAAATCATTAAAGGTTACGTTTGATCTAGCTCGCATGTTATTTACCAATTTAAGTACTTCTATTTTATTCCAAAGATATAATGTTACTAGACTTGCATTAATTGTTTCTTGCTTTGTTCCTTTGGGGACCACTAATAATACCTATCTAAAGTCACCTTCAAATACCATCACTTTTCCATCGAATGGATCATTGTTGTTCATTATATCTCTGAGTGTTTTATCAACTCTCTCCATTGTATATTTCTTAGCTATTAATGCTTCATCCCATATGATCATACTGGCTTTGTATAATAACATTACTAAGCTACTCTATTTTGATATACCACATAATATTATTTCTATTAAATTGAGTGGAATGTTGAATCTAGACTATGTTGTCCTTCCTCCTGGCATTATTGATGTTGCTACACCTGAAGTTACTATTGTTAGAGCTATATTTCCTTTTGATCTTAGATTATCCAATAATCCTCGATATAAGAAAGTCTTCCTTGTACGTCTTGGATCATCCATAAAAAATATCTCAGTAAGTCTTGAGTTTAGTCTATTCATTATCATTGTATATGCATATTTTTATTCCAAATTAAGATTTAACATTGCATCAATGTCTTCTTGTGGCATTTGCATTGTTATCTCCTCTATAATCTCTCTATTATTAATCTCCATTTGGCTAAGCTGGTGACTTTCTTTTGTAGGCAGATCATAACTTTTCACATCTTTACATATACTTATCATGTGCTTTTAGATATCACTCAAAGTACAAGCTATTTGTATTTCTATTAAGTTTTTGTACATTTTAACATAATCTTCAACCATGGATTGGAAATTATCTTCCTATAATTTTTTTGACATTTGTGGGCCCACAATACACAAATAATGTTACAAATAATCTTCTTAACTTTGATGGCATCTTGAATACTGCTGCCTCACTCATGCATTTTTCTATGCTCTTATCTGATTCAAGTAACCCCCTCATTATAGTAGATTCCTTAAATGTCAGACATTGGATATACAAGTCATCAAATGACTTTAGACCCTTGACATTATTTAAAAGTATCCTTAAATAATACCTTTATCCTTCCATCGAGTTGGTTGTATTTATACGTTTGATGACATTTCTAGTTTTTTGTTTCCACTCTCAATTTTTTGCATTCCAAACATAATGCTCTAAAAATTCCCTGTACAATAGTATGCTTGCTTCTTCACTTTTTGAACATATAATAAAGTATTCGGTCAACATCATTTTTTTCAAGTAATCCCATTGAAGTATGTCTTGTAAGTTCTAATTATACCAAAATATCATTATGTGCTTGTTTGATAGATGGAGTTATAGGTTCACAACAATAGGATAAATATCATTCATTTTAAACTCATTTATCCTTCACATAGCTTCTTGTGATGGTAACCATCTTGCATCTTGATAATGTTATATCTCATCTATCTGATTGTCTCCATCTCCAAGCGGGACTGCTATTCTATAATGCCTTTTGTAGATATACTTGTATAAGTATTGCACTACTGTTAATCTGGAGCAAACCTATTATAATTTAGCATATAGGATTAGTGAATTATTTCTTTTACTTTTTATACTTCATTTATACAATTTTTTTACCATATTATAATACATTATTGCATTAACAAAATTCATTACCTTTATATTGATATGATAATTATATCTTGTAAGCAAATATAGATTACAAGATACAACCCATTTATTATCAAATATTTTATTTCCCTTTTTTACTTGCAATATGATAAGAATACCATTATTTTCATTTTATTAAAATATGTAAAATAATTTTAATAACATAAATAATTTGTTACTTGATGATCATTTTTAGGTCTTCTATATATAGCGTATCCATTATGCCCTAACATTATCTTGCTATTATATGATCTTGGATATTTGAATCTATATCTTCCTTCAATCATGTAAGGATATTTAAGATTTTCTTATTCACATGGACCATAGAGCATATATTTTATTACACACATGTATGGTATTAGATACTTAATCTCATCTAGAATCTCTACCATAACATATTTATCAAAATGATCTAGGCTAGTTACTTTGCTTTTGGACTTCAATATAACCAAGATGTGTGCATATGGGAGACCTTTCTTCTAAAATTTGATAACATGCACATGTGTTGGTACCTCACCAAATATCTTCTTTTTGTATAATTTATCTTTGAGATCCTATAACTTTGCTCTGAAAACTCTAACAATTAAATATGAAACTTATAATGGTTTTATTCTTAGTCGTATATTTTCTACTATCTATTCCCATTCAGGATTACATACCATTGTAATAAAGAGATCAAGCTTTCCAAATGCTCGCACCAAAGCCATTGCATTTAGGTATCTTCTTTGCATGTCTCTAAGTCCTCCAATATGATTAGCTTGCAAGATTGTTCTTTTCCCCGCTTGTTTCCCTCTTATCTCCCCTATTTTGACACTGTCTACTATGCCTTCAAGTCTTGTTGTCTCTAATTTGATATATATATCCACTATGAATTATTATAATAGTCTCCCATAAAGTAATATTAGAGATGGTTTATCCTCTTTTATTTGGAAATGGTAGCAATAGTATTCACAATAAGATAGATTTCATGGATTCTATACCTTTACACCTATTTTTGATCATCCATATTAATTGCATATATTTTTTCATGCAAGGAAAATTTTGAATTTTTGATGAATTAGATTATATATTTAATTTTAAGCAATAATATTCTGACCTTGTACCTCTCTTACAATGATATTCTCTATTATTGTCTTTATTATCATTTGCAGACTTCAATCCTCATTTGTAGTGTTTTGTTAATTCTTATTTGGATCTTATATTTTTTTGATATCCTGGTGTCATCCACTCTCTCCTCTTGGAAATAGAATTAGATATTGTAATGCATCATAACATCCATAGAAGTGTTTGACTCTACATCATTGTCTTGACTGAGCCTGTACAATTATTTCTTTATCTAATGCTCCATTTAGGTTATTGCCTTCAACTTATATACAAATTACATCTTCTTCTGTTAGAGCTTCATATTGATGATTCATTCTTGTATTTCTTTTTTTGATCCAAATGTTAAGTTTATCATAGGACTTGTAAGTATTAAGCTTTAAAATACCTTAACATAAGGATTTTCTTCTAGAATCTTCATTAGCCTCCTTATATTTTCATCACACAAATTCACATTCTTCATTATCTTCATTCTATTTTATGCCTCATTGATGGAGTCATAAAAGTACTATTGAAAATATCATGGAATCTCATTTGTTAGTACTAATTGTAGCAAGTCATGGTATATTTATCATTATGCTTTAAATGTGTAAACTCCATTTCTATTAGGATCTAGTTCCTTATCCAAATTGACACCCAATGATGTGAATGCAAATAAGTTATTATATAACTTATTATTTGCTTGGAATTCCTTTGCTTCTTCTAAGTCTGAAGTGAATAATTACAATAATTCTTTAAGTACATAGGCTTTAAGTAATTTGACCTTTCCGTTTTGGCAGTAAAATGTTGGTGGTTCATGCTGAAATCTTTTTGCCCTATAATAATTGTAATTTGGAACTTGTTTCAGCATATATAAGGTAGAGTATATAGGCTCATGTATTTTGTTTCCTATAATTTAAGTTTGTAAGCATTAAAAATCATTATTCTAATAATATTGATATTAATGTTTCAAGAAATTTTCTATTTACCTTTGTCACACCCACATTTGACACCCTAGAAGTTTTGGTCTTTTTGCGTATGAGTGCTTGGATGTATACATGTATGTGTACATGTCTTGGTATGAATGCATGCATATATGTGGTGTATTTATGATTGTGTATGCATCGTGATGACATGCTGCATGTATATTTATATGTATGCAAGATGTGTGAATGATTGCATGCATGTTTTATATGTGTTTCAGTGTTTTAGGTGGCATGGGAGTGCATGAGAGGAGTTAGAAGGGGAGAATGGTTGGTGGTACGGGTGTACAGGGATCCATACGGGTGTACCAAAGGGTGGTCCAACCGTATGCATACTCGCAAGAAATTGGGTTTGTCAGGAGAGTTGTGGACATACGGGCGTACCAAATTTGGTATGGTCGTATCGAAGCTTGCAGGTTTTTGGTTTGTCAGGCTTTTTGGGTTGGTACGGGTGTATGGAGATTGGTACGGCCGTACGCGACTTAAAATTGACTTTTTAAATAGATAAACATCAGCCTTTTTCTTATGTTTCCTTCACCTATCTTCTTAAAACCCGCCCCAAACCCTAGGAAGCATTCTTTCTTGTTGCTATGAAGCGTACGGAAGCTTGTTAGATGAGGCTAGAAGCTTAGATACGTGGATAGGCGTTAGAAGTGGTCTTCTTTCAGGTTTGTACTAGCTATCTAGGTCTGTGCTAGTGAGTTATATTTGTGCTAGTTATGGGTTGTTTGTGCTAGCTATCTGGGTCTGTGCTAGTGAGTTATGTTTGTGCTAATTATGGGTTGTTTGTGCTAGCTATCTGGGTCTATGCTAGTGAGTTATGTTAGTGCTAGTTATAGGTTGTTTGTGCTAGCTATCTGGGTCTGTACTAGTGAGTTATGTTTGTGCTAGTTGTCTTTCTGCTGTTCTTTTCTAGTTCTAAGCCAAGTATGGCTATGGAACTGATGCTCGGGAGGGAACGTATCGTATGTTTATTGGTTCTGGGAAGGAATGTATCTTGTGATTATTGATGATTGGCTTTTAGGATTGCCTTGTGGCTTGTTCATGCATCATGTCATTAAATTATTGTTCGTTAGCATGGCATAACATGGTGACGGGGAGAAATAAGGGTGGGTAGGTATGAGAAGTACTAGGTACGAGAGGTACCGAATGATATGTCAGGGATGAGATGTCCCCATAGGTACAAGATGTACCGATATCAATTAATATGGTGAAGGGAGTGAGATGCTCCTACAGGTACGAGAAGTGCCGGTATTAATTGATATGACAACGGAATGAGATGTTCTGAAAAAGAGTGTGAGAGGCACCAAAATGAGGGCGAGTGCATGATATGATAGTAGACAAACATTCATTATTGTGTGATGCATCGTGAATGGTTGATGGCTGAGATTGCCAGTATTGCCTGTGATACTGTTGATTGGCTATGTCCTCTGTGTGCTGATTAGATTGGTGTGTATATGTTATTTGTATGAATGATATATTATTTATTCCTAGCACCACTGAGATTATTCTCAGTATTTATCATTTGATGAATGTAGGTCTGAGAGCAGAGGGTGAGCACCGGGACTGGAGTTACAACAGCTGGTTCGTGTCTTAGCCTTTTGATAGAGAACTCGGACTACTGGACGGACTCCTGTGGCTTGTATATTTATGCATAATCCTTTTGTGTTTGTATTTGGCAGTATACTAAATGTATTGTATAAGAATTCACTAATGTAAAAGGGTTTTGTTATTATTTATGTAACCTTTATATTATGGGATTCTTATACGAGCGGTAGAGTTAAAATCCCTTATGGTATAATTATTATTTTCTTGAGACGGGAAAGCAATGGTTATGCTACGGGATCATGTTGTCACCTCGTGGGTCTTGGGTCGAGGTGTGACATGTTTAAGTGGTATTTGAGCTATGGTTTAGCTCGTGGAGCTATGGTTAGCTCGTAGAGCTACGGGTTAGCTCATATGTGTTGCTCGTGTACATTTATATCTACTGCCAAAAGGGGAATTTGCATAAATAGAAGTCTTGATAGTCCAAGCTGTTGATAGGTGCTAATGTTTATTTTTATGCAGTTACAGAATAAGCATCAGGTACAGGGTTTTGACCATGTCTGATAGAGCTAGGGCTAGTGGAGTTGAAGGTGAGGGTCATGTGCATGCCCGGGATGATGTTTCTGAGGTTGGTAGTCAGGCTGGGGGTGCAACAACACCGAGGGAACAGGCTGCCAGAGCACCGCAGACTGAACGACCTGCCGCTACCGGGATGGAGCCGTTGGCAACACAATTTGCCCAATTTCTTCGGACTACAATGGCAAATGGAATAAGTTAGGCCACCTCTAGTGGTAGTTCCTCAGAGGGAAGAATATAAGAGGGATTTTCAGAAGCTACGAGCATCTGGGGTGACAGACTTTACGGGGACCATAAATCCATATGTTGCGGAGATGTGGTTAGAGCGTACACAGTGAATTTTTTGCCAGTTGAGTTGCCCGAATGAGGTGAAGCTAGACTACATCATTTCTTTACTGCAAGACGATGCTTACAAGTGGTGGAAAACAATTCCATACAGTTTAGCTGAGCTGCCTGTCTTAACTTGGCAAGATTTCCTGAGGGAATTCCGAGAGAAGTATGTTCCCAATGCTTATATGGATCGGAAGCTACAGGAATTTCTGGATTTGAAGCAAGGTAGCTTATCAGTGGCCAAGTTGAAAAGGAGTACACATGCCTGGCTTATTATGCTGGTCATATCTTGACGACGAGCTAGGAAAGGTGCAAGAGGTTTGAGCAAAGGTTGAAACCGAGGATCAGATCATTTGTTCAGGGATTTCACTATGACAATTTTTTAGCTCTGATCGCTCATGCCTTAGAGCAGGAACAGACGCTACAGGAAGATAAGGATCACCAGAGATTTATGAGGTGATAATTGAGTGAGTCTCATCCGTCATCATCATCATCATCACAGAAGAGAGCCAGACATGATGGGTCAGGCACATCGTGATCATTTAAGTTCCGACCACCGCTACCTCATCGGATACAGAGTGAGCAGATTGGTGACCGTAGTGGTTCTGAGCCACGACAGAGTAGAGGGTCACTGAGATATTACCGGTGTGGAGGAGCAGGACATTATGCTCGGGCGTGTCCTAGTCGGATAGTGAGGACCGGGTATACAGCAGCTGAGGGTGGTTCGTACCAGCAGTATCCTGTTATTCGCTCTTTGCCTGGGGTTTCATAGATAGAGTAGGGGAATAGATGAGTGGATAGAAGCTGAGACAGTGCTGCGAGACACGGTAGTAAAAGGTCAGGGAATCAATCGCTCGGAGGACCAGCACGAGTTTATAATTTACGCCAAAATGAGCCATCGTAAGCAGTGGATCCGACAGTGGGTAAGGTTTAAAGATTATGTTTTATGAGATTAGAGTTATATCGGACCAGAATTTCAGGGATGAAATTCTTTTTAGGGGGGAGAGTTGTCACACCCGCATTTGACACCCTAAAAGTTTTGGTCTTTTTACGTATAAGTGCTTGGATGTATACGTGTATGTGTACATGTCTTGATATGAATGCATGCGTATGTGCGGTGTATTTATGATTGTGTATGCATTGTGTGACATGATGCTATGTATATTTGTATGTATGCGAGGTGTGTGAATGATTGCATGCATGTTTTATATGTGTTTTGGTGTTTTAGGTGGCGTGGGAGTGCATGAGATGAGTTAAAAGAGGAGAATGGTTGGTGGTACGGGCGTACGGGGATCTGTATGGGCGTACCAGACAGGGGAGTTAGGGGTGTTAGGTTCCTTAAGGCCGTATGGGCATACCGAAGGGTGGTTCAACCTTACGCGTACTCGTAGGAAATTGGGTTTATCAGGAGAGTTGTAGACGTACTCGCAGGTTTTTGGTTTGTCAGGCTTTTTGGGTTGGTACAGGCGTACGGAGATTGGTACGGCTGTACACAACTTAAAACTGACTTTTTAAACAGATAAACATCAACCTTTTTCTTATGTTTCCTTCACCTATCTACTTAAAACCCGCCCCAAACCCTAGGAAGTAGTCTTCCTTATTACTGTGAAGCGTACGGAAGCTTGTTAGACAAGGCTAGAAGCTTATATACATGGATAGGCGTTAGAAGTGGTCTTCTTTCAGGTTTGTGCTAGCTATATGGGTCTGTGCTAGTGAGTTATGTTTGTGCTAGTTATGGGTTATTTGTGCTAGCTATCTAGGTCTGTGCTAGTGAGTTATGTTTGTGTTAGTTATGGGTTGTTTGTGCTAGTTATCTGGGTCTGTGCTAGTGAGTTATGTTTGTGCTAGTTATGGGTTGTTTGTGCTAGCTATCTGGGTTTGTGCTAGTAAGTTATGTTTGTGCTAGTTATCTTTCTGCTGTTCTTTTCTGGTTCTAAGCCAAGTATGGCTATGGAACTGATGCTCGGGGATTAAATGCCCTATGTTGTGTTTGTATGTGCTTTTCAGGTGGTTTTTGGGTTCCGAGAGGGAACGTATCGTATGTTTATTAGTCCCGGGAAGGAACGTATCTTATGATTATTGATGATTGGCTTTTAGGATTGCCTTGTGGCTTGTTCATGCATCATGTCATTAAATTACTATTCATTAGCATGGCATAACATGGTGACGGGGAGAAATAAGGGTGGCTAGGTACGAGAAGTACCAGGTACGAGAGGTACCGAACGATATGTCAGGGATGTGATGTCCCCACAGGTACGAGATGTACCGATATCAATTAATATGGTGAAGGGAGTGAGATGCTTCTACAGGTGCGAGAAGTGCCGGTATTAATTGACATGACAACGGAATGAGATGTTCCGGAAAAGAGTGCGAGAGGCACCAAAATGAGGGCGAGTGCATGATATGATGGTAGATGAACATTCATTATTGTGTGATGCATCGTGAATGGTTGATGGCAGAGATTGCCAGTATTGCCTGTGATATTGTTGATTGGCTGTGTGCTCTGTGTGCTGATTAGATTGGTATGTATATGTTGTTTGTATGTATGATATGTTATTTGTTCCTAGCACCACTGAGATTATTCTCAGCGTTTATCATTTGATGAACGTAGGTTCGAGAGCAGAGGGTGAGCACCGGGACTAGAGTTACAGCAGCTGGTTCGTGTCTTAGCCTTCTGATAGAGAACTCGGACTATTGGATGGACTCCTGCAGCTTGTATATTTGTGCATAATCCTTTTGTGTTTGTATTTGGCAGTATACTAAATGTATTGTATAAGAATTCACTAATGTAAAGGGGTTTTGTTATTATTTGTGTAACCTTTATGTTGTGGGATTCTTATACAAGCGGTAGAGTTAAAATCCCTTGTGGTATAATTATTGTTTTCCTGAGACGGGAAAGCAATGATTATGCTACAAGATCATGTCGTCACCTCGTGGGTCTTAGGTCGGGGTGTGACAACCTTATATTCGTTGCACTTCCAATTGAGTTTTGTATAACCATTGTACTCTTTATCACTTTGTATTTGAATTTTCATTGTTCAATATTTCATTCACATGTAAACTTGTGATGTTTCTTTTTGTTATTATTATGCTCTTTTTATATTATCTCTTATCTTTTTACTCATCAGTCATAGCTTTGTACTTCTTTTTAACCTAAAAAATTATTATAAATTTGATATTTTATAGGTAAAAAAGTGAGATGAAATTTGATAACATTATTTTATCTTACCATTTTTTTTATCTTTGTAACTTTAGACTATAGATTTGGATGATTTTTATGATTAGAGTCACTTTTATCTGATATCATGATAAATTTAGAATCATTAATTTATAATTGAATAATCTTAATTTTTGTATTCAATATATTAATAGTTATATAAAAAATCAAATATTGAAAACATAAAGTGTTAATTTTAATGGACTTTATACAATATAATGTAATTAAAAAATATAATTATAATCATAAATTAAAAATATATGAATGATACTAATAAAATATTATGATAAAAATATAATTGAAATAATATTTTTTAGATAATGAAATTATACGTTGAATTAATAAAGATATTTAAATGATTTAAAAATTCATTTTTGAATTTATTATAAATTTTTAAAAAATGAACAACATTTTTATTAGGATACTAATTTTAAAAATATAATTCTATCATATGATTTTATCTAGCAATATCAATAAACTAATATAAAGTTAAGTCAATAACATTCATATAATAATATATTAAATATTATATTATCTATAATACAACAATTATAAATTAATAGCTTTATTATGTGCACTAATTTAGATTTTTAATAAAATATTTAATAATTAATATGTAATTAATGATAAATTAGTAGTATTTATCTTTAAATAAAGTTTAATAATTAATAAATATAAATAAAATTAGTAATTTTTAACTTTGAATAAAATTTAGTAGCTAACAAATAAAAATAAAATTAGTAGTATTTATATTTGAATAAAATTAGTAATTTTAACTTTCAATAAAATTTAGTAGTTAACAAATATAAATAAAATGAGATAAATTTATATTTATCTTTAAATTTTGTATTAATTTACATTTTTAATTTGTTCATTTTAATATTGATATAATTATTTAATATTATGTTAATTAATATTAAGACATCCATTTTCTAAATTTAATAAGATAATTACGTAAAATATAATTTAAGTTAATATTATGCTAATTGATATTAAAGCATCCATTTTTTAAATTTAATATTATACAAAAATTTATTTTATTATTTATATTTTTTAGATTAATTTTTATATTTATTTTTGATAAGTTTTAAAAAGTAATATTTGTCTTGTTGTAAATTTTAAAAAATATTATTTATCTTTGAATTAAAATTAAAGGGGAGGGTAGAATTACGATTAATAAATTTATTTTATTCACTAATTTACATTAAATAAAAATTTATTTTATTACTTATATTTATTAAATTTATTTTTATATTTATTTTTGATAAGTTTTAAAAAGTAATATTTAAATTAAAAAATTTTAATAAAAATATAAAATAATACACTAATTACAATGAATAAATTTTTTTTATGTACTAATTTATATTAAAAAAAATTTACCTTATTATTTATATTTGTTATATTAATTTTTATATTTATTTTTGATAAATTTTAAAAAATAATATTTACTTAATGTAAATTTTAAGAAAAAAGTATTTATCTTTGAATTAAAATTAAAGGAGAGGGATAGACATGTATTTTTACTTTCCCCTCCCTCTTTTAATAAGTAAAAATTTTTATTTAAAAATAAATATTACTAATTTTATTTATATTTGTTAATTACTTATTATTCTATAATTTATATTATATTATCTAATTTTTTACCTAGATAAATTATGTTCAAAGATAAACATTACTAATTTGATTTGTAATTAATTAATAATTATTTTATGTTTTATAAGATATTTATTAAAGTTAAAAAATATCTCACATTATTAAAATATAGATTAACATTTTCAAACTTATATTATAAAAGTCAAATAAAATAAATTGATTAAGCATACATCTCATACTATAATTTATAAATTAATATTATAAGAGTGAATATAAGAGGGAAGATGAACAAGTAGAATGATAGTTTTAATGTTTCTCTAAATTTATTAAAACTAATTATTTTTTAAAAATAATTAATTTTAAAAAATAAAAGTTTATTAAATAATCTAAATTTACTAACATTACTTTTCTTTTATTTTAATAATTTAATAGTAATGATTTTAATTTATAATAATTGAATTTTATAATAAAATTATATGCAAAAATAATACTTATGATTATTTTTAAAAATATGAGATATTTATTAAAGTTACAAAATATCATATATTATTAACATATTTTTTAATTTTTTTAATCAGAATCCTATAATTGTTTAGGATTTATATAATTTTATTATCTAAATTATTAAAATTTAAAAAATACTAATTATATTAAATTTGTAATTGATAATTTATTATTCATGATATTTTTGTATTGCGGGCATGCCAGAGAATTTAAATATTCTCAAACTGTATGCACCTTTTGATTTCTTGATGAAAGCAATTATGGATCTCCGATTTGCTTGTAATAGAGAATTAAGCTCAGAAAAATAATGCTAAATAAGAATAAAATATAAAAATAATGGGCAATTAAATTAAAAGGAATGTTGTTTAACAATAAAGAGAAATAAACAACGGCTTAAAGAAAATAAAGGTAGAAGTAAGGTTGCTTCAGAGTGATTTTTGATGATTGATTGTTCTTCTCTTGGTAATTGCCTTCACTTGCTATTTATCTTCACGCATAACCGTCGTTCCAAATATTGATAACCATCACATACCCATTTCATACACTTTCTCTATGATTAATGTGATAACTACTTTATTATGCTCTTTTAGGAAATTAAGTCCATTAAATTAATTAATAGCATAATTTACTAAATATCTTTTAATTAATAAAAATTTTAAATAAATTAAAATAAAATTAATTTATTTAACCTTAAATTAATTAAAACTAGCCTATTAAATTAACTAATAGCTCAAATTTATAATTTAAGCCTATTAAATTAATAAATTGCTCAAATATTAAATATCTTTTAATTAATAACAGTATTAAATAAATTAATATAAAATTAATTTATTTAATTATTTTAATTAATTAAAATTAATTTAATTATGATAGAAACAATACCCCCGTAAGATGGTTTATTAGTATAAACCAATTTTACAATTCAATTAAAATAAAATAAAAAAGAAAATAAATAAAGTAAAAATAAATAAATAAATAACTAAAAAGCCCAAACCCAAAAAAAGATAAATAAATAAATCTTCCTCAACAATCCCTAAATCCCTAAATCCTTCCTTGGCCAAAATTCTACTGCTCCCGCTATTTCTTCTTCATCAAAATCCCTAAATTCTACTGTACCTCATATGCTACCCAGATAAATTTCTAATCTTTCCTTACCTTTTCATATATATATATGTATATATATATATATATAATGCATCTCACCATTATATATATAAAACATACACACCATATATTGCATGCACACTCGTACAACACCTCTTAGTCACACACAGCAACTAAACCTCCTTTTACACACACACACACACACACACACACACACACACACACACACACATATATATATATATATATTTTTATGTTTCGATATATACATATATATATCTATATATATATATATATATATATATATATATATATATATATATATATATATATATATATGTATGTAGATATATACATATATATGTATATATACTACAATATTATATTATAATACAAAAAATTATATTACAAAATATAATATACTATATT
>CANYBF011854296.1:0-12752 GCA_948192965.1 Dalechampia spathulata | reverse complement strand
TCATTTGATGAACGTAGGTTCAGAGCCCACGGGTGAGCCATCAGGGAAGGACTAGAGGTCGTCAGCTGAGACGGACGGATCTCATTTTGGTACGGGACTTCTGCAGCATACTCCGGCTCCTTTCTGGATTGTGTAGCTAGGGTGGCAGTAGTGATGTAGTTCCTGTATAGCTTTTGGTGGTTTCCTGTATACACTCACTAAGTGGATAACAGGTTTTTGTTTATATGAAATACGGTATAGCCTGTTTATGTATGTGGCATGCGTGTATGAATGGATCTCGGGTTTATGATTGCACATCGCGCTGTTTCCGCCACACAACCACCATTAGGCTTAGAGACGTGTCCCCATACGACGTCTGTACGATGCATCCCTTGTGGTGCAGGCACATGTCTTCTTCTGGGGGCCACTGTCTGTGCTACGGGAGCATGTCCTCCTGGGTATGGGCCGGGTGTGACAAATAATGCCTTTTATTGATAAAATGTTCAATATTAAATTACAATAAAAACATGATGCTCTAGAGCATACACTAACACAAAGTAATATGAAAATCTTCAACTTTCTATTTAAGTCACAGATAAACCATGGAATTATCTTAATTATGTTATAAAGAGACCTTCTAATTATTTTATTATTAATAATATCAATCAAAATTCTTTATTTTAATAAAGTGGTATATGTATTCATTTAGCTAAATTTTAATAATATTCAACATTAAATTATATCATTAGCATATAAGATGTATATTAAGAGAGTAAAATGATTAATTTGTTAAAATTCAAATATAAGTAGATAACAAAACTTTATATGCAATAGATAAACACTAAATATTTTTGAAAAGTTTTTTTTTTAAGTTTTAGCATTTCTATGTTGTTTTATGTTTATTTTTTATTATATATATATATATATTATCGCCTAAATCATTTTTTAATATTTTATGTTGTTTATATCTTATAGTTTTGATATTATTTTGTACACAAAAAAAGTAGAAACAGTTATGAAAGCACCTGATATTGATTTTTTTTTCTACAAAATTGGATGTTGATAATGTATATGAAATTGATAACTTCTACGTTGGCACTAATAAGTTCAAACATAAAAATTATTCCTTATGCAGCTATGCTATAATTTGTAAAAGCCACCATATACAAGAAATTATATAGAATGTACAGTGAAATCCTTTGTCACAAATTCAATTTTGTTGAATTTGATGTGCTTCTTGGAAAGATAGATGAGAACACTATCTTAATAAGTAAACTTTTTTTTTTTTACATATACAAATCCATGGTGAAGAAGAAATTTTAGTTTTTTGATATTTCAATATTAATACGTTAATTAGATCAACAACTATTTAATTTCATTTAAAATTAGGAAATCCATATGTTGGTAGCTCAACTTCCATCATCTATTTCATTAACCAAGAAATTGAAGTTCTTTAATATAAGAAAAGATAAATACAACTTAAACTTCAAAACATTCGAATTAATAGCTATTATATATTAAAATGAGGCTAATTGATTGACTTTTGTTATATGTTCTTTTTGTTATTAGCAAATATTATAAATAAATATTATTTAATATCACAACCATTCTTTATTATATCTTTCTTTGAAAATATCAAATCCTTTCCATGTAAAACCTATTTAGATATTTACAAGTTTATTATAATTAATATGTCAATGTATTATACAAAGATTTACATTGATATAAAAAGTTAAAATAATAATACAAAATGAATTAAAGTATATTTATAATCTTGTAATTAATATAAATAAATATACAACTTTTATAAACAATTATAATATTAACTTAAAAGTTAGTTTGTGACTATTTTTATATTTCATATTAAGTTCTAAAATAAAATAATTAATAGGTTTTAATAGATGATGATAAATATTCTCACCATTATAAGTCACCACCAACTGTATCCCATATCATCGCAAAAGATCAAATTTTCTAACTTCATCTACAAATGAAAAGCCCACAATAAAACTTTGTTGTTTTCTAATGATCATTCTTTAGCATTAGTTACTTCTTCCTCATAAAATGGTTGTAATACCTTCTTTTATGATTTATTTCTTCTACCCACTCATACAAGTCATTTTACTAATAAGATATAATTTCATGAGAACCTTTGGCAAAAAAAAAAGCATGATGAAGAAAAAGGGTAACAAATCTATTAGATAAAATTCAATGTATATTAACAAGATATCTATTAAATGTTTTTTTGTTTCATGCATGCAAGAAAAAAAGTTTTATGACATTATCTTTCATTGAAGACAATATCATAAATATAAATAATGAAGCTATGTTATCTAGGTGAAACAATCAAATTTTTTTCATAGATATGTTTTTTATTAATGAAATTAATCAAAATATTCATTAATGAAATAAAATCACTTCAAGCAATAAAATAAATTAGTACAAAAAGTTTATATATAAAATAAATATGTACATGATTTGTTTATGATATTACTTTGATTTTGAAATTTATAAAATTTAATTATAAAGGTCAAGGTATGAGTTGTTTAATTTAAAGAAGCATCTTTTGATTCATAAAGATGATCTTTTTATGGTTTTTAATAGTTCTAACTTTGTAAGTGTTTTAGTTTAAACTTATTTTTCTAATTTAGGTATCAGCATAAGTAAATCATCATTTTAATGCATAAGAGCTCATTTTATCTTTTTGGAAAGATGTTGATAATGTAGATTAAGATCCAAAATATGAGGAAGTGATTTCTGTTAAATTATTTTAGTTATCATTAATTTTATTGAAATGTTGGCCTCCTTATAATATGTCATTCATTTAATATGTGTACATTAAGAATACATTTATAATTACCATATTGTAAAGGTTGAATTTGACATAAACTACATTGTAGACTATATTTTTCTTGGACATGACCTTTTAGTAGAAAAATACTTGATAGTTTAACTATCAATCATGATTCTCAACATTAATAAAAGGATTCCAATGACTTGTTTTATTTTTCAACTATAAAATTTGGATCTTCTAACTTTGCTCCACCACTTCTAAGCTTGCTATTAATTCAAATATCATTCTCCATATAGAACAATAATATATATTTTTTTAACCTCCTTCTCCTATTAACTATTTGAATGCTTTTAACTAAGCTTTTAAATTGATTGATTAATAAAACTTTCAATTATGAGAACCATGTAAATTTCTTCACCAATGTTTATCGACTTGGTTTATTCTACTAAGAAGGCATAATTATAACTTTATCAAAATCTTTGATAAAAAAAACATATATTTCTTCATATGGATGATGTAAAAGAAAAATAAGGGTAATAAATGTATTAAATAAAATTCAATGTATAATAATAATAAGACATATATCAAATGATTTTTTCATCCTAATAAGAAAAAAGTTCTACAATATCAATTTTCATTAAAGAAAATGCAGTTGAAAAAAACAATGAAGCTATGTTATTTAGGTGAAACAATCAAACTTTTTTCATAAATATATTTTTTAATAATGAAACTAATCAAAATATTTACAAATAAAATAAAATCATTTTAAGCAATATAATAAATTAATATAAAAATATATATATAGGATAAATATTCACATGATTTGCTTAGGATATTGCTTTGATTTTGCAATTTATAAAATTTAATTTATAGAGGATAAGTGGGTATGAATTTGCTTATTTAAAGACGCACACTTTGATTCATTAAGATGATTACTTCTTCATGGTTTTTAATAGTTTCAACTTTGCAGTACTTTTAATTTAATCTTATTTTTCCCATTTAGGTATTAATATAAATAAATAATTATTTTGATGCATATAAACTCTTTTTATCTTTTCCATAGGACTTGATAGTATAGATTGAGGTTTAAAAGAGAAGATAATGGTTTTTATTAAATTATTTCAGTTGTCATTAATTTCATTCAAGTGCTAGCCTTCTTATAAGGTGTCATTCATTGAATAATATACATTAAAAAGACATTTACAATTACCATATTGCAAACTTTAAGAAAAACTAAGTTGGCATAGACTACATTATAAGTTATATTTTTCTTTTAACATGACCTTTTAGCTGACAAATAACCTAACAATTCACCTATTGATTGCATATTTTATTCTTAACTATAAAATCTGGGTCTTCTAACTTTGCTCCACCACTTCTAAAGCTTATTGTTAATTTAGATATCATTCTTCATATAGAATAACAATATATATTTCTCACTATCCCTCTCTTGTTAACTACTTGAATGTTTTCAACTAAGCTTTTTATATTGATTGATTGATAAAAGTTTTAATTATAAGGATCAGGTACATTTATTTATTAATGTTTATTAACTTAGTTCATATTAACTAAGTTATTTTTTTTATAAAGTTTTGATGAAATCCTCTTGAAAAAATGTTTGGTGCAAAGTGCAATCACATGTTATGTTTTCTTATTAAAATTTAATTTGAAATAACTTAGCCTCATTATGAAAGAATGATTTTATTTAGGATGACTTGAATAGTTTATGTGTTGATAACAAATTAAAAAAATGAATAGAATAATTAAAATTGACAAGTTAAACTGTTGAAGCTCAAGTCCATACAAAGTAAAACCTATAACAATCATAAATCATGCTCTTCAATATTGAGTTTTTTTCATTTAAGTTTAGTTTAACTTACAATATTTTAAATTTTGACAATCTCATATGTAAAGAAATATACTATCAATGATCAATACATAAAATTGCCTTCAAAATAAATAGAATAACTAAAATGAAGCAAGCTAAATTATTATAAAAATTTTATAAATAAGATAAATATTTACATGATTTACTTATCATATTGATTTTATTTTGAAATTTATAAAGTTTAATTATAGAAAACATATGAGTATGGGATGGTTCCAACTTGAGAGAACTCAAAAATGAATATCATTATTAAAATTTTTTAGCTTAGCATGTGTTAATATAATGGTTGTAACTTGAGAATTTTTATAGCTTATTAACATTATGTCATTAGCTTTTGTCATATTTTATATGTTGTGTATTTTATTCAACAAAGTCAGTTTTTTTTAAAAAGATAACATGTACTTAAATAGTTCATTTACCCTTTTTAAATTATTTATCTTTCTTTCAAAGATTTTTATTTATACTATATATTTTTTATAATGACTATGAACATCGAAAAAGCAAGAAACAAGTAACATTTTAATTGAAGAGCATAAATAATATTTCTATAGTAGTCACAAGTGAATTTTTTTTATTAAATATTATAAATATTACAAATGGTTACTCTTCTTTTTAGCAAAAAAATGTTTGGATTATTAAAGTCAAAAATCTTTCATACCTTAACAAAATAGACATTTTATGCATTATTATATATGTTTCAAATACTATAAAGTAACTAAATATTAACTCTTGTTTACTCTTATATTTTATATGTATATAGACACCTTTTGATCTAACTAGATATTAACTTCCATATATATGTATCAATAAATATTATGTTTATTTCAAATATATAATTTTTATATTCATGCATAAATATTCATGTTGCAAAGTGGTGAGCATTTCACACTACAAACTCAAGAAAATTTATTTTTCATTAGAAAATTATTGATATTTTATCATTTCATTATCATTAATTTCTCCTCTTTTAAGACAAAGGTTTAGTTGCATTGGGCTACTAGACATTCAAAATATAATGATTTAATGGCCATTGATATAATAAAATCATGTTAATATTGAGATTTAATTAGTAATTTAAATAAAAGATTATGTGACCATTAACATAATATTTTATGTATTTAATGTTAGTGTATAGCCTAGAGTATCATGTTTTATTTATAATTGAATATTTAATCAGTAACAGATAGTATTCATTATTGAAGTGTAGTATTTTGTATACTTGTTTTACTTAAGGTATTAAACTAAATAATGAAGTCCAAGGTATTGGAATAGTATAAGGGAAATTCATAAAGAGTTTATGATATGCGATTCTTGTTATATGTAAATGTTCAATATCTAAATTGTCCTAATCATAGTATTAATAAGATTGGGCATTATTAATGCAGGTAGATCATCATATGTTATCCTTAGATCATCACATGTTATACTTTCGTTAAAGGGTGATTCTAATTCACTATGATATGAGTTATTTAAAGTATACATGTATATGAACAGTATAGTACTGGTTCATTGCAGGCCTTGTCAATGAGATTTCATATGGATTATTAATCTATGTTCATGAAATATGTATCTCACTCATATCAATAATGCAAGTATCCTTAAACTTGAGATATCAAGGTTATCTTAACAATGGATTGTTATAGTTTGATTCCTGTACTTTATTCCTCTATAAGAAGTGTTCATAGTTAGAAGGTTGGGTATAGTATGAAGTAGTTGAATATATTCATAAATCAACAAAGGATTCATCACCTTGGATTAAATATAGGGTTTTATCTCAATGATGTATGTAGTAATATTTGATTTTAGAATCTTTAATCAGAGTGGAATGCATAGAAGTGAATGAGTTCACAAGGACATTTAGAAATAAAGATCATGTACATGAAACATTAAGTTTAGGGCATAATCTAACATGTTTGATCATGTATTAAGTTAACATTAATCCATACTCAAACCAAAATGAGATAATGGATGCTGAAAAGAGTTCATTGTAGCAGTATCTAATATGGAAAGGTTGTAGTCAAACTAATGACCTCTTGAGATTTAGGTAGTTATGATGTGTGACTAGATATTACTTATAACTTACATATAATGTTATTAAATGAGATTTAATAATGTTATAATATATTACTAACATGTTAAGAATCTAAAAGGTCACACACCAAAGTTAGGGGATCAAAAATAAAGAGAATGGATGTTGATTCAATACAAGATATTGTTTCAAGGTTATGATTTAGCTTGAATTTTTTATGTTTATTAAATAGAGCATGACAATAGCTTCAATTTGATACCAGGATCATGCAATTCTGACAAGTAGAACTCCAAATATGCATGATATAAGTTTGCATGTGTAGTACACATGCCATACACGTGATTATACATGTACATGCGTCATATGACTTGTACATGCATGAATTGACTGAAAAAGGATGAACATCTGATTGTCATATACCTAATTAGAGTTTTGGGATGTATTATACATATCATATACTGACTAGATTTAAGTCAGGTTATGTGTCATGACATATAAGCTGTCCAATTAGCCTTAGTGTCACGTAAGTCGTATTAGGTTAATTAAAATATGATCTTAGGTTTTGAAAAAATATAACTTTTTGCCTCCTTCTTCTTCACATTCTTTTAGAGAAAAAAATAAGAAAATTTGAATTAAGCACAAGTAAGAGAATTATGTCCTTAAAGAGCAAGCTCACTAAATTTGATTCAAGACTATCTCTTATCTCCTTCTCTTCTATTTTTGTTTCTACTAGTCTCTGAAACAAAATTTTAAATTTTGATTACTAATCCGATTCTCTACTTATGTGGATAGTTTGGAGACCCTCTATGTTAGGGATTAGAAAAGTTTGCTACAACTTTTCTGACGAACAAGATTGAAGAAGATCAACATTAATTTAAGTGTTACTTATCTTATGTCATGTTCTCTTTACTATGTCTTAATGAATAATGATTGCAAATACCTATGAAAAATGTATTTTCATAAATTTTTTTAAATGTATTCGTTGCTTTTTAATCATATTTTTCACCAACATTTAAGCATTATACTTGCTTGCAATATAAAATCTAACATATAATTAATACAATTTTACATAGTGTTGCAATTCCATTAAGTTTATAATTGATGATTAACTTTATTTTATGTATATAGCTTTTACCTCAAATACTTCAAAATCTTTCTTTTCCTTGATATGTTTAATTGTTAATATTTTTTTTATTAATAATCATCGATGGAAAATATATTCCCTCTTCATAAAATTATACAAGAATGATATCAAATATATAAGATCTTCATACTTAATTTTTTTTAATTGAATAAAAAAATTTCAATAAAACAAAACATTTACTAAAACAAAAGGTTTATAATTTTATTTTTTTTATCTCAAATATATAATTTTTATGCACATTAATAAATGTCCAAACCATGAAGTGGCAAACATTTTAGCTCATCTCTATATAAAAATATGTATTCTTCAACATTAAGAATACAATAAGTTTTCTATCATTATTGTTTAAAATAATACAGTCATTAATATTGTTATGTTATCATTTATATGATTTTATTTTAATTTACTTAATTTAAAATAAGCTATTATTTCATGGAAAAAGATTTAAAAAAAAGTATTAGCTATAATATGTTATCTTTAAATATTGAAACTATCGATGATCTAAAACTTCTTTTAACAATTACAATTTAGTTGTTAAAGTTACTAGTATGATAGGAAAAAAATCTTCTATCAATTAAAAATTCTTAATTAATATATAAAATTAATGACATATTATTTTGTAACAATAATAAACCTTCTTTTAAGGAGTTCTAATTTATGATGAATAAATTTATTTTAATAATAAATGACTATATCATTATAGTTACACATAATGATAGGATATATAACTATCGTAAGATGTTTTTAATGATGGGACTTGTGTTCCTATCATTATAATGCTTTTGATGATGAGACTTGTGTTTCCATCATTATTAACTTTAAGTAGAAAGGCTTTAATTATGGGAAATAATGAACAATTTACCATTATAAAGGCCTTTTAATGATAAGAAAAATATCTAACAATATATTGACCTTTAGTTAAAATTTCTTTTAATATTAATCATGTTATGAATTATTTTGATCAAATACATGAAATAAAGTAACTAGGCTGTATATATATTATAAAAGAATAAAATTGGATTACATGTCTTATAAATTATCCTTTTTGATTACACACTTTGAAATTTCACTCTTTTAATTTGACCAACTAAGATAAAAAAAAAAACTTTTGGGTATGAGGAAACAATTTTATAATTTAAATGATAAAATGTAGAAAAAAGTGAAATCCTATTAAGAAATTTAAATAAAAATGATTAATAAAGGTTGTCATATAAGCTCTTATGGTAATGATTTTATAAAATGTTGTGAATTCACTTTCTTATTTTAACTAAATCACTTTTTAAGCATTAATCCTTGTTGTTTAATGTGTTTTGGATGGTTTTCTCACCATATTTCTCTTAGCCAAACCACTTTACTTAAGAGAAGAGGTGGTTTTGAATTTTAGTAAGCTTAATAACTTAACTTAAATTATAACTAACTCATTGTATACTATTATAGTAAACAATGAACGTGTATTAAAAATTTTTTAAAGGTTTAATTTCCTATTGGTCGAATAAAAAATAAAAAATATGGGATTTATTTCTCATGGAATTAGTAATTCTTTTTTATATATAATTCCTTTTGTATGCTCTTAAAATAAAATTAGTAACTTATATATCACCTATTAATACTTATAGGTTATATATTAATACTCTTATTAACTTGTATATCGCCTATTAATACCTATATATTTATCATTCTAATTACTTAAAATAATACCTATAAATTATGTAGTATTACTCTTGTTTTATTTAAAGAATAAATTAAATAACTTATTACTTAGGACTAAGGATTTTTATTATAAGGCAAATTAGAGAGATCAAAGCATCCATCTTGAAAATCTCTTCCTCTTGCTTTGAAAAATCCCTCATTAGTCATATTGAAGAGACAAACCACATTTGTAAAATTATAAATTATTCTTCAAAATAGTCTTTGTAACTAGGTAGTGCGTTATCAATCTTGGTCTTTCCTTGCATGAACTTAGCATGCTTATATTTCAAAGGCTTGTTGGAAGTTTCTTCATTAAACACCAATTTTTTTATGACTTGTTAAGATGTTGAACTTACTTGGACCTTATTAATTCTTTTTAAGTCCTTTGCTTAGTATGAAATTCATCCTTTCCATCATATTTTATACCAACATACCAGGCTCATATACTTGCTTTATTGCTTCAAACTCTACTCGTTGCTTGTCAATTTACGTAACTTAAAAATTTTTCAAAATTAGCATGTCATCTTTAGGCTTTATTTGGAAAGGTATAAAATAAGCAAGAAAAGAAAATATGAAGGTAAAATATGATGGGGAAAAGTAAATTCCCTTGTTTAGGAATGGAGGGAAAATAAAGGGAGAAAGGAAAATAACATTTATTTTCCACCCATTTCAATCCTTCCAATTTGGGAGGAAAATAACTTTTACTTGTGTTTTATTTATATTTTTTTCCTCCCTTATTTCCCTTTCTCTTCCAAACATATGAAAGTAAAATAACAGAAGAAAATAAAATTTCTTCCCTCCCTTATTTTCCTTCCTCCTACCAAAAATTTCCTAAACAAAGGCTTAATGTATACTAATATAAATGTTGCATATCACATCTTTCGACTACGTAACATGCTCTCGTAGAATGACTATTAATTTTCTAATCGAGAAAATTAATAATTATCCTACAAAGGATCTCATACATACCATAAATTTTTAAATTTTTTTTTACAACATACTAAGATGCATTTTACAATCATTCAATCCGTTTATTATTTTATATTACACATCATATTTATAATTTACACACCATCATCATTTTACATTTATTTAATTTTGTCAAACTAACTATTTGACTGCCAGAGTTTTTTATTTAAATAGTTGCACAATACTTTATAATGATAGAAGTCTGTAAAAAATACTTAAAGCATTTACCAACAAAATGCTGATATGTCCAGCCGCTTTACTGAGGTTCCATTTTTGCAACCTTACTTGATCCTACGTTTATCAATTAACAAACGCGGAGAATAACTCAATGGTGCTAGTTAAAATTTAAAGCATTTGCATTTCATAAAATGATGATGCTAAGAAATCGTTATGTCTAACATGCCAAATAACAAACATATTTTATTTTCATACATGATATAAAAGTATGTAATATTTAGCACGACTATAATTACATTTTAAATTAGAATTATTATCCCAGTATAGTTACATTATCATATCATGAAATTAGATCATAGAATATCATATATCATGAATTATGAACAGTGCGTATATGAGAATGCATTTATGCTATGCATTCTCCCTTTTATTCTTCGTTCATCATATTCTTTAATGCGCATTTACTAAGTCTTCCATTATACTATAATTTTATTTCAAAACATATGAGCTCATTTAAATTCAATCTCATTTCATTTATATCATGATAAAATATTCTTTTATTCTTGTACGAATTTATATCATATTGCCCAGCATGATCATTTAACCTTGTTCTCATATCACATCATATTTATTTTCTCCTTATGTCACTATGTCATACTATGTTATGTTTATGATAAATGTTTATGTTCATGATAAATATAAAATGCATAATTAAATTAAATTATTATAATGCTATTGCATTACCCAACTTTTGGCCCTTTTATCATTTAATGATCGAGGACTTTATATAATCTAGCACAAACCTGGTACGTCTTTTCCTTTGTTAATATCCCTCGGTGACATGTGAATATTTTCCACTGATTTACCTATTCCATAACCAATATTAATCTTTTATTAGAATTTTAGTTTATTATTGTATTATTATTAATATTACTTCTCTTTCTAACATAAATCAATAACAATTATAAATCATTTAAAACATAACTTATTTAATTTGTAAATCATTTTTAATAATAATTTATTAATTCATAAATCATCTTTATTTTAATTATCCACAATTACTAATACAACTTTTCCATTTTAATAGCTATTTAATTTTGATAACTACTCCAAAATTATTAGTACCAAATTTTGTAATTTATAGAAAAACCTCAAGCTATACGTTACCCTTATATTTGATAAAACACCCATATTCACATATATTTCAAAATCGTTAATTATTTACCATATCTCTTATCATGTCGTAAAATAAGAAGTACATAATTATCTAAAGTTAATTCTATGCTTATTTTCATAAATTCACTTTTAACATTTTTATTATCCTTTCTACCAATTAGTAAATAAATTGATATCATTATTCTAAAAACAATATATAATTCTACTTCAAATCATGTAAATTGACTAATCATAATCTAACGCAAAACTATTTTATTTTATTTTATAACAACACCCTTATGTATATCTCCTTATAAAATTTATTTATTCTAAAAATTCCATAATATCATATGAGTTTATAACCTCAAATTATTTAAATTTCATTAGTTATTTGCTTAAAAACAAAACACTATAGGATCATAATGAATATTAAAACTTATCAAAAATAATATCATTTTATTATCCTAAATAATCTTATTAAACTATTTTCATTTATGATCACAAAAAAAAACATTTTTTTAAAATCTCATCATCATGTTAATTGATTCTTAAATCTGAATTAATATTAAATAAGTATCAAACGTAATATCAGTGTCTTATTCAAACTAGTCTAAGGAAATCATGCCTTTTTACATTTGCCATTTCTTTATTAATGCTAACAAAATAAAGATATAATCACATCCCAAACTCATTTCACATATTTTGTATATATCTATACATGTATATACTTATATATCGTTTATAATATTAAAATATACTATACTTAAACATTCCTAAAATCCTTTGTTCTTAAAATCAATAATCATCATAGAAATTTATCTAATTTCATAACCAAAATTTCTTTAAAACAAAAACAAATTCATTTTCATATAATTATATCTATAGTTTCCTTAATCTATAAATTTTATTATTATTACTTCTTTATTTT
>CANYBF011854287.1:0-11066 GCA_948192965.1 Dalechampia spathulata | reverse complement strand
TTATACTTTCTAATATATATTCTAACATATATTTTCTCATCATATAACAAATATATTATGCATAAACATCATTTTTCACTTATAAATTGCACTTTTAAGTACCTTTAAAGCGTTTACCAAAAGCATATTAATGAGACATTCTAGGTACGTTTCCACTTCATTTCATGTCTATCCTTTCAAATTTCCATGTTTAATGGAATTTCTTTTATTCATATCTTATTCATAAGCATTTATAACATAGCATGACATTTACCAATTATAACTCAAGCATGTATTTCATGCATCACTGATTCAATCATTCTACGTTATGCATAAAATGCAAACACATAAGGATGTTATAAATGCGGACGTGACAACTCTCTCCCCCTAAAAAAAATTTTGACTCGAAAAATGTGTAGGGAACAAGTGAGGGTATTGCTCTCGTATCATTGATTCTCGTTCCCAAGTAGCATCTTGTCCCATATGATGATTCCATAACACTTTACTAAAGGAATCCACTTATTTCTTAACTATTTCACTTCCTTAACCATTATTTTGATCGGTTCTTCACTATAGGACAAATCAGGTTGTACCTCTATAGATCGACCGGAATAACATGCGAAGGATCTGATCTATATCACCTTAACATCCATACATGAAACACATTATGAATCTTATCCAACTCTGGAGGCAAAGTTAATCTATAAGCCAATGGTCCCATTCTTTCTAACACTTCATACGGTCCAATGAATCGAGGACTCAAATTACCTTTCTGCCCAAATTTCATAATTCTCTTCCATAGAGACACTTTTAAAAATACCTTGTCCCTAACATTATATTCAATATCCCTTCTTTTCAAATCAACATAAGATTTCTGTCTATCAGAAGCAGCGTTTAACCGGCTCTTAATCAAATTCACATGTTCTTCTACTTATTGCACCAACTCAGGTCCACCCAATCTTCATTCACCAACTTTATCCTAATAGAGAGGAGTGCTGTACTTTCTACCATATAATGCTTCATACGGAGCCATCTGTATACTGGATTGATAACCGTTATTATATGCAAACTCAATCAATTACAATATATTCATCCCAACTACCTTCCTACTCTAATACACATGCTCGAAGCACATCCTCTAAAATCTGAATTACTCTCTCTAAATGCCCATTTGTCTGTGGATGGAAAGTAGTACCAAAATGCACTTTGGTGCCTAATGCTTTCTGGAAACTTCCTCAAAAGCGTGACGTGAATCTTGGATCTCTATCAGATATGATCAATGATGGAACTCAATGTAAATGTACAATCTGATTAATATACAACTCTACCAGTCTCTCTAAACTATAATCCATGTGTACAGGTATAAAATATGTTGTCTTTATCAGTCTGTCTACTATAACTCATACAATATCATGTTTAGCCTGTGTTAAAGGTAGACTCGTTACAAAATCCATCGTTATGCGATCCTATTTCCATTCTATTATAGGTAAAGGATTGAGCAATCTTGTAGGTACTTGATGTTTTGCCTTTACCCGTTGACATATTAAGCATCGAGCCACATATTCTGCTATATCTTTCTTCATACCAACCCACCAATACTGTTGCTTCAAATCCTAATACATCTTAGTACTCCTTAGGTGATATGAATATCTAGAGCTGTGGGCTTCTTCTAGAATCTACTTCTTCAAGTTTTCATCAGCAGAAATATACAACTATGTCCCATGTTTCAAAATACCATCATCAGCTAAGGTAAACACAATAATCTTACTTGCTTGCACTTTCTGTAATTGCTTTTGATACTCTTCATCATGTACTATACACTTTTTAATCTTATCTGTCAAATCTAGCTTTACTTATAACTGTAATTCAGCTAGCACATAATCTAGTTGCATCGTTAGTATCGTATTTAATCATAGAATCTCCTGTACTAGCATCACTGGTGATTGTTGCAAACTTGTAAATGACTTTCTACTCAAAGCATCCGCCACTAGATTAGCTTTCCCTGGATGGTAATCAATAACACAGTCATAGTCTTTAATTAATTATATCCATCGTCTCTATCTCAAATTTAATTCCTTTTGTGCTCCCAGGTACTTCAGGCTTTTATGATCTGTATAAATGTAGCATTTTTCACCATACAAATAATATCGCCAGATCTTCAAAGAAAACATAATTGCAGCCAATTCTAAATCATGAGTAGGATAATTCTTCTCATACGGCTTCAATTATCTTGAAGCATAAGCAATTACCTTCCGTTCTTGCATTAGTACACATCTTAACCCACTTAATAAAGCATCATTGTACACTACATAAACAATCCCGGGTATCGATAAAGTCAGTACTGGAGCTTGTGTTAAAAGTTCTTTCAAATGATCAAAACTCTTTTGACACTTATCTATCCATTTAAAATAAACATCTTTCCATAATAATGTAGTCAATGGTGTAGCTATCATCAAGAATCCCTTAACAAATCATCTGTAATAACCAGCCAAATCGAAGAAACTACAGACTTCATTAACAGTTCTTAGAGTTTGCTAATTAACCACTGCTTCAATCTCACTGGGATCAACTCTGATACCTTCTATTGAAATTACATGCCTAAGAAAAGTCACATGTTCCAACCAAAAATCACATTTTGATAGTTTACCATATAGTTATTTTTCCCTCATCTTCTGTAATATAATCCTCAAATGTTCCTCATGCTGCTTTTAACTCTTAGAATAAACCAGTATATCATTGATAAACATAACCATAAACTGGTCCAAGTACTCCTTAAATACAGTATTCATCAATGCCATAAATGCTACAGGTGCACTAGTTAAACCGAATGGCATAACCAAAAACTCATAATGGCTATACCGAGTCTGAAAAGCTGTCTTTGGTATACTACTCTCCTTAACTTGCAGTTGATGGTACCCAAATCTCAAATCTATCTTTGAAAATATGATCACATCCTTTAACTGATCAAATAAATAATCAATACGTGGTAAAGGATACATGTTCTTGATTGTCACTTTATTCAGCTGTCTGTAATCGATGCACAATCTCATAGTCCCATCTTTCTTTTTCACAAATAACACTGGTGCACCCTGGGGGAAACACTCGATCGAATAAAACCCTTATCTAAAAATTCTTGTAACTGAATCTTCAACTCTTTTAATTGTGTCGGTGCCATTCTATAAGGTATAATCGAAATCGATTTTATCCCCGGTAAAATTTCAATTTCAAACTCTATTTCTCTCTCTAGTGGCAACCCTAATAACTCATCCGAAAACACATCTGGATAATCACAGACTGTTGGTATCTCTGATATCTGTATTCCCTTCTAGCTTATATCAGTAACATGCGCAAGTATGGCTTCATAACCATGCTATAAAAATCTCTGAGCCATCACTGCCAAAATCAGTCTGTCTGTCACTGATGATACATTTCCTCGAATCTGAATAGTAGTACTACCCGGCTGTTGAAGTGTTACCATTTTCTGTTTACAATCCATCACCACTTGATATTTCGATAACCAATCCACACTCAAAATAATATCATAATCCTGGAAAGGCATCTCCATAAGATCATATAGAAAACATATATTTTGAATCATCAACGAACATTGTCTATACATCCTGTTTACTATCTTATATTTTCTTAAAGGACTAGAAACTACAATATCATATCCTAGCCCCTCACATCTAATACCAAGCAATCATGCCAGCTCAACATTTATATATGAATGTGAAGATCCTGAGTCAAATAGTACCAAAGCATCATGATTAGAGATAAGGAAATTACCCATAACAACATCAGCAGCTTGCAAATCATCTCTATGTCTCATATTATACACTCTCGTAGAAGCCCTAACTGACTAGTTCACTGACCCCTGACTGCTACCTCTGCCTCCACCATTACGGCCTTGACCTCTACCTTTACCATGATCTCTACTATAAGAATTACTAGAAATAGTTTTCTGTAGTGAGTTATGCTGATATGACCCACCTTCAGCCACTGTATGTACTAGCATAACTTATCGTACAGGGCAATCTCATGCAAAATGTCCCCATACCACCACATCGATAACATAAATCTATGCCAACTCTGCAAGCACCATAATGAATATGGTCATAAGTATTACACTGACTCAACTTGACTCCTGAACTACCATGGCCAGTAATCCTCTTACTCTGTGCTCGACGAGGCAATGGTGGTCTAGATCCCATTGATGGAGATGTAAAGGAGCCTTGAAACCTGCCCTTCCTCTATCCACTGAATAATGAACTAACTCCTTGGAATGATCGACGAAACTGTCTAGCTCTAGCACTTTCCTCTTCTTTAATGGTATGCTCTTGGTCCAAAGCATGAGCCATTAAAGCAGAGAAATCCTCATAACGAAACCCCTATACCAATGCTCTGATTTAAGGAATCAATCCTTATTCAAACCTTTTACATCTATTACAGCTTGTATTAAGCATGCCTATAGCATTATAAGCCAATTTGGTAAACTTCCGTTCATACTCTACCACAAACATAATCCCTTGTCTCAATCTGAGGAACTCATGCAACTTTTGATCTGTATATGCCGATGGTACATATTTCTGTCTAAACTCCCTCTAAAAATCAGCCCAAGTCAACACTGATGGATTAGCAATGCTTTATGGAATAGTCTTCCACCACTCGTATGCATCATCCTGAAGTAATGAAATCACATACTCAAATTTCACTGAATCAAGATAATTTAATTACCGTAGGACTCTCCTAGTCCTTTCCAGCCACATCTCAACAATATACGGATTAATAGTACTAGAAAAGTTAGTAACCTCATATACCCATAATTCCTTAAAATCCTTCTTATATGCATCTCTAACTACCACCGGAGGTGGAACTGAAATCAATGTAAGAATCTGCTCTTACAAAGATTTAAGGAACTGAGCAAATTGGGTAGCTATAGGTTCAACAACAGGTACAATGGGTTGTTCTGTAGAAGGTAATCTCTCTCTTGATTCACATTGTTCTCTAGGTCTCTCTCTAACCTCCGCCCTCTCACCAGTGTTTGACGTACCTTCTTGTGGGTTAAAATTACCCCTACCTTCCTTACTAACTATAATTTCTCTGTCTGACATAGTGTTTAATCTGTAAACATGCATATGGATCACAACAATCAGTAGCAGTAATGGCTAACAATACTCCTATTTTTGCAATTCATTAACCTTAGGCAGTAGACACATATGCAACAATTATAAATCAAGCTAACCATAGCTTTGATACCACTTAAACATGTCACACCCTAACCTGGCGTAACATGCTGCTGTAAAATAGTTAATAATTCTCTAAACAAGGAAATCATTAATTATTCTGCAAAGGATCTATATATGAATTTTTTTTTACTACAGTAAATTACTATAATAGTCATACGTAAATATATTATCACATGTCATCATAACAGAGGTAATATCAATACACAATAGTATGCATCCATTTTATTTCAACATATGTTTTCAATTTATCATACCATCACTCGTTATGTGATATGTATATTTAAATTTCATATGATAAGGTGATATCAACATTACATACATCACAAGTTAATAATATAAGTATTACTGCCACTAAGGTTAATATAATAAGTTGCATATATACAAGAACACCATGGAGTATATTACATTGGTCCAAAGCTGCCTTGAGAATGAGATTCTTCAAATCACAATCTCCTTTGACAGTAGATCGGTCAGCCTAGATTCTCACAAGAAGGTTCTGGTTCTGCGTTCATCAAATGACAAACGCTGAGTATAAAACTTAGTGGTGTTATAAAATAAGTAAATGACAAGAGCATATATCAACAATAACATTTTAAAGTCAAATCACATTAATCAATAATAAGCCATATAACTATATTATATAATGCCATATTGCATCACTCGTTAGCTATTATAATCAATGCATAAGGCATACGGTAGTATTTATAAGTAACTATTCATCAAGTACTATTCACAAGTTACTATTTATTAAGTACTATGCATACGGTAGTATTTATAAGTAACTATTCATGAGTTACTATTTATCAAGTACTATTCATAAATTACTATTCATCAATAACTTCAATATTTGCAACATGTATAAATGATAATGTATGTCTGTAAGAATGCATTCATGCTTTGTATTCTCCCTCTGATTTTCCTGTAACATTTTATTTCTTTTCTATATGATTGTGCACAATCTTGTACTGGGTCCATTTCTCTATGTACCGGTACTATATCATTCTTTGGTTCCCGTAGGAACATAATATTACTCTATGGTTCCATGATAGGAACCTATAATGTATGATTTCATAAAGAAAATCGATAATAATTGTATGATTCAGTACGCTATCAATAAACATTTCTTTGTATATCATTTTCTTTTTCTCCTTACATCCTTTGTATGATATGTCATGAATATGTCTGTATGTATGGATGATTCATGACATGATGCATAAATGATGCTTTAATGACCCTAAACAATTATGATTATATAATACCATTTACAACATAATCTCACTATGTTGCTATCATAAGCAATTAAGTGAGAAATCGTCATTTTAAGACCCTATGTGGGGTCATAAGATGAATAGCACAAACCTAATATCACTTTGCTCTTATCGATACCTAAAGGTGAAGTATGAACTTTGTGAGTTGAACCTGTCACATTTCCATTTTACATTCATTTAGTAAAGTTATCCATATATTATACTTAACTTATTAGCATTTAACAATCCATAATCATTCATGACAAATAATCACTATTAAACTTTAATTAACAAATAACATATCAACACAATACCATCTTACAACATTTCACACTTCATAATTAGAGATCATTCATGCCTTCCGACCAAATTAAATCCTCACATTAAAACATCATCCATTAGGTATAATAGTAAGTTTTAAGGTTTAGCTAGGTACAATATTAAGTTTAGATACCTTAAACACCCATTCCTTCAGTGATCAAACTATGTTATGTAAATTGCTATTCATGAGTTACTATTCATAAGTTACTATTCATAAGTTACTATTCATAGGTTACTATTCATAGGTTACTATTCATTTGATCTTTTTTTACCTCTATTGGATTTGTAATTGGATGTACATAACCATTCATTTAAGCATTTAAAACAGAATTGCATAATGCATTACTTTGGTGTTTAATTATGTATGTATTTCAAGTCATACATATTTTACCCCATGAAGTAGTTCTTAGTATGCAAGCATTTTGACCAAGTAAATGACCTTTAAATTAATAAATTTTTAAATCATTAGAAACTAGACTCAAATATATTTCCAACGATATATTATATGCTCAAAAATTCAATTGTTAAGGCCTCCAAACATCAAATGACTGAATGCCTATCAATTCTGCCAAATTTCTACTCAACTCTTACATCCTAAATAACATGATATTTCAGACCAAGAAAATGACTTTAGAAATTTTTGAAATTAGTACCATTGGAAACTAGATTCAAAGATCTTTCCAATGGTATATTATGTGTTCCATAATTCTAAGGATAAAGTGGTCAAAACATCATTACCATAAACCCCTAACTCTGCCTCTTTTGAAATTCAATTTCGGCAGATTTTGTACACCTCACTTATATACCTCATTCATCATATTTAATCACCTTAAAACCATACCATATTGTACATACACTATATTAACCTGTTATACACACTTTTAAGTCAAATTTACCAGCCAATATACATTTAAATCCAACTTAAGGCAATATTACACAACCATACATATACGCTGCCCTTATTGCACTCATTTGTGCATATAACTTGTAAACTTATTCCAATTTCATTAAAACTTTATTTTTATCATTCTATCATCATAATTCATCATATTTATATATAATTTAATGAGTTATGTATTAAAACCAAATTATAGAGGTCATTTCTTAGGAGGTGAAAATTTGGGCAGCAACTTTTGCCCATGCACTATTTTACTTCCTCTTCACTTTTCATGCATTTTTCTTATTCTTATTCACCATTTGTCACTTCTAGCAATACATACATATCTCATACAACATCTCAAAAGTCATTTGCATGTAAGTCACCTAGGGTTTACATACACATACATTCCATAAACAAAACTTCATCAAAATATATCAAACATATTAAATTAAGTATGCTTTCCATCTTTCCTTCATTAATTTAAGCAAAATCCATACATAAACTTCATCTTCAATTTCCAACATAATTTTTCTAGCAATAAGAACTCAAATTCCAATCTCCAACAATAATAAATCAGAATATATATACAAGAAGAGTAAGGTTAAAACAATATTAAAAACATAAAATTCATAAGTTTGTTTTTTTTACCTTAAGATTGAATAAAATTTAATTGAAAAGAAGAAGGAGTTTGCAATGGAAGAAAGGAAAAGGGTTATGGCATCACATTTTCCCCTTCTGCAGAACCTATTTTCTTTTTATTATGATTATTTATTTTTTTATTTATTTACAAGTCAAGGAAGGGTCCAATCGCATGGTGACACTTGTCATCATCCTACTAGTTCCTTCCTTAATTTTATTTCTTTTTCATTTTCTTTAATATTTTCTTAAATTATTATATAATATGTCATACCCAAATCTGGCGTAACATACTCTCGTAGTATAAATAATAACCTCATAAGAAAGGAAATCACTAATTACTCTACAAAGGATGTATACATTTTTTACTATTCATCACTTACTATTCATCAAGGTTAGTATTCATAAGTTACTATTCATCAAGCCTTACAATGAAAATGTTTCACATTATAATGCCCGCTTACTATTATTATGATGTAACATGATCACTTTTTTTGTTTATTTCCATATATCATATTACATCGCATAATAATATGTAACACATCAAATACATACATTATTCATCGTATGTTGTCCATCAGGTATATAACATTATATAATCACTCACTAAGTCATATGTACATACATCATATGATAACGTATCATGGTATTATGATTCTCGCATTAGGGTTTCACCACTAGGATGCTACTACCATTAAGATTACAAAGAGCTACATAATGTAAAACTATTCAAGAGTATGTTACATGCGTCCAATACCACTTCGAGAATGAGATTTTCTCCAAAATCTGACTCCTAGCTAACCGCAGATCATCTATCTATATGCTCACCAGTAGGTCCTGATCCTTCATTCATCAAATGATAAACGCTAAGTATAAAACTCAGTGGTGCTATAAAAATATGTACATGACATGATCTAATATCAAAAGAATCATAATAAAGCCATTTCAAATTCAGCATTCATATGTCATCGTACTTGTATCATATTACATTGTACTTTATCCATAATAATTCATGTACAATGTAAACATAGGAATAAATATCATATAAATATCCATGTAACCTTCATGTAACCATTTTGGATATAATAACATCATGTCAATGTATGTAAATGCGAATGCAATCATGCTTTGCATTCTCCCTCTCAATTTTCTGTAACATCTATAAGAATACAACCATGTTTTGTATTCATGATTGTACATAATTTATACTGGCTCCTGTATGTACCGGTACTCATTCCTATAGGACCATATAACATCTGTATAGTTTTGTGAACCCATCATTAATCTATGGTTCCATAAGGAACAACTGTATGATTCCTCAAGGGAATCCATCATTTGTATGACCCAGTACATTATTAGCATATAGCTCTGTAAACATTCCTATCTTTTCCTTTTTCCACCTTATAACTTCTTTATAACATGCCATGAATATGCCTTTATGCTCGTATGATTCATGACATGATATGTGAATGATGCTTAAATGATCGTGTACAATACTGATCATGAGAGAACATTGACTATGATAAGTCATTCCATAGTTTTATAAGCATTTAAATATAAAACATCATTTTAAGACCTTACATAGGGTCATGAAATGATAAGCACAAACCTGAAGTAGTGTTACCCCTATCGTGTGCTCGAGGAGTAGTATATGTCTCTTCGGTCGTACTTGTATCATTACCATTTCATATCCCTTTTAGTAAAGCCATTCATAGCATAGTATCATAGTACCTTAATACATTCTAAGCCATTTATTACATTTACTATAATTTTACAATGATTCATAGTAAACATGAATCCATCCCATAATATATCACATCTAGCCCTTTTAATACCTTTAAGTATGTTTATAAATTTATAAGATTGAATAGTGGGGTTTTAAAAGGTATATCTTAAAGTTTGGAAACTTGAAACAGGTTTCCTTTAAGTGGTTAAAACATGTAAGGCAATATACTATTCATTTAGTCAATTTTTACTTTACTTTTCCTTTTCCTTCTACCTTACTTACTTCATCCTTTTAGTAACCTTATAAGACTCATTATAAACGATGAAAAACATTTACATTTAGGCCTTTAATCCATGCATAAATCAAGGCAACAAACCCTATAAACAAAGTCCTAAACCATAAGAAAATATAATATACCAATACACTTTACAGAATTTTTAGACAACGTTAAGACCTCCAAAAGTCAGTTTTAATCCGGGTCACCATTTCTGCCGGGGCAAAAATCCAGGTTTCCATACTTAAGGTTCTATTTCATTTTTCATGTAACCAAATGTCAATTTCTTTATTTTAACACCTTAGTCCATCTTACATTATGCATTCTTATAATCTATTCATTCATACCAATTTTTAGAGGGCAAATACAAAAAATGATAATTTTAGGCAGCAACTTTTAAAACCCCTTTCTTCTTTGAACCTTTTCACTTTTAATGCATATTTGACATTCTAATCCACTTCCATTTACATTCAAATTATACAATCAATATCCCAACGCATAATTTAAGCATGTCATCCATAAATCCCAAGTCAAAACACAATGTTTGCCCCTTAAAATACAAGGAAGCTAAGTTTCCAAAATAAGGCAACAAATATCTCATTCACAATCACTTCTCTTCTTCCACCTTCCTTCATCCTTTTCATATCTTTTAGCACATTTCATCACCTCATATTCATCATTCACACATAGCACAATAAATTAAGAGTCAATTACATCATATACAAGCTAGGGTTTGTATGAAAACTCATATACATAC
>CANYBF011853874.1:0-42307 GCA_948192965.1 Dalechampia spathulata | reverse complement strand
CCGCCCCCCCCGCCCGCGCCCCCCCGCCCCCCCGGCGCCCGCCCCCGCCCCCCCCCCCCCCCCTAGCTCTTAATTTATGTATGTGCTTAATTTGCCTATTTATACAGGGGCTCAGGTTGAAAAATAGGCAAAAGAAGAATGAAGGAAGGGTCAACATCATCTAGTTGGCATCCCTTTCATGAGGTATGATAATGGTAACAACTGTCATGCCCCAAAGTCTAGGACTGTGTACTCTCGTAGCCTTATTAGATTGCTTTACGAAATAATATATAAAAAGAGCAAAAGAAAAGAAAATGAAAAAATATATATATATCATCTGAAGGAAATGCTTCTGCTCGCTATAGTAGCTAGTTGAGATTGAATTGGAAATTAGAATTAAGAAATGGGAAGTGTGTCGAGAGACTATCACAGTGGACCCATGTGTAAGGATATGAGGGCACATGCAAATCAACCAGGTAGATGAAAAGGAACTTGAATGGTGGCGAGATCACCCATATAATTCCTTTTCATATCGACACTTTTATGGGGGTGTGTTTCTCTGCAGCCCAGTGGCTACTCCAAAATGTAGTTTGCTATATACCAGCCACGACACCACCACCACCACCACCACCATCTTCCTCTTGTATGTAACCCCACACTAGTACTATTTATATAGTAAATGTAGTAGCGTAGTGCCTTTTCTCTCTACTGCATATTTTTTCAGAAACCGTTGAGCCACTCTGGTTGTTAAGTCGCTTTCCTTCTTCAAAAGAAGATACAGACACATGTGTATATAAATATATATATAGCCCCCCACCTCTTACTCCCCAGTTTTTCATCATGTCTTGCGTTGTGTGGTACCATTTTTTTTTTTAGTGATAATACATTAATTAATAGGTAGAGATCTCTTTTTTCTCTCTTTTGTCCCATTATTTTCACCAGCATATTTCAAAGTTAGTATGAATCGAGTCCTATATCTATCTGCCAAGCTGTGACCAAATTATGGCCATACCTTATTTCTATTCTATGATTTTTCTCCAACCAGATGGGATTGAAAAAATCGTTCGTTACCTTCCAAATTCTACAATCTATCTCAATGTTAACTTGAGGAAAGCAGTACTATTTCGAACTTATTTTAATAATGTGCCCACTTGTATTTCCATGCCCCTCCCAAAAATAACCCACCAAGCCCTACAAGTCTAGCCATGCCTAGATTAATACTATAGTTGTGCAAATGAGAGGTCCAGTTACAACGCCATATTATATAAATTTCTGATGCATTGTTCAACCAACAAAGTGCTTTCATAAGTTTTCATTAATTAGGGTATAACCAAGACTCGTACCAAACACATTGCAGCTTCGATAAGTTTGAGATGAGGCTATGAAATGATTATGGCTAATTAACATCATCTCATTCTGCCAATTGCATATTAAAGTTTTTCTCTCATCATAATGCGAGCTTTCCAATCAAATAAACTATATCGTAAATGTCAAAAACTAATCCTCCAATTATATTTGAGCCGATCAATATTTTTTCTCCCTTTCTATTTAGGGTTTCAGTTATCAGTCGTATATCTTGGCATCATTGATTTTATCCGTTTGCATGACCCACTTAAGAATTATTGCCAACTAGAGTACGCTTTCTTAAATGTAGATACTTTTTTTTTTCTTAAAAATGTCTTTTCTTTCAATCAGTTAATAGATAATTATCTTTCTCTTTTTAAATTCGTTTTTAGCACTCCTAACTTATTATATAATTATTTTACCATATAATTGCATTACTTATTTTTTCTTGTCCAATTGCGAGCTCCTAAGAAAACAGACAAAGCCTGTACGAATAACTAACTTACGTATAACTATAATTATTTTACTTTATAATTTATTAGCTACTAATTATAATTTTGAAAGGATAAGAAGAGGGGAAAAAAAGGACAAAGAAAAATGGGCAAAAGGGTAATACCATTAGGTTGTTATAGTAGCTAGCTTTATTGTAATGTTTCTTTCATGCCAACTTATTGCCAGACCTAATGGCAATTATAACGCCAGATGATGGTGGTGGTCCTGTTAAAAATGTATGGTGTGTGTGTGGAATCCTCTCCAAAACATGAAAGATGAATAAAGGCTATAAGCTATTGTATGCCCTAGGCACACATTTTATATACATATATATGTATAATCGAATTATTATCACTACCATACCTATTTATACCTGATGTATATATTTAGTACATACTTTTCAATCAGTAAAATGGATTTTAGAAATGCCTTACATTTATTTTAATATTTTAAAATAACAGATCTGTATTCTAAACCTATTTATCAATTAATTAATTAATGAGTTTTTTGTGCTATCTTAATATTATTTAAATATTCATTTATATGCATTAAGGTTTTTTAGTAAAATAAATGAATTTTATAATTGTTAATCATTTTGATAATTAATAATTTGGTTGTTAAATATTAGTTATTGAAATGTAATTATTTGTGTATTAATTTAAAATTAAAATATTTGCAAATAAAAATTTCAAATTTATACTTTAATCTAAAATATAAATCATATACTATCTCATCAAATAACAAATTAAAAATAATATTTAACTAAGTCAAAGCAGCAATTGACATATAGAAATAAAAACCATGATTTGATAAATTTAATGACAGTTACTTATTTCATTAATATCTAAATCAATATTTATATATTGATTTAAAATTAAAATACCAAACATTTTTCAAGCTTTGTTGTGGAATACTACCTAACTCCAATCATTCCAAGATATATTTTCCGTCTACACCCACTTTTAATTGCCATTGATCAAATTATAGTAATTCGCAATAATATCACATCAAAACTCCATCAAGTTCTTAGCCAACCTTACGATAAATTCCAACTTCTCTCTACGTACATAAGAAAATTAGACCCCCAGTCTTTAGTTTGACTTGTAACATAAATAGTTCCAAGTTGGCGTTTTACATCATCTCTCAAAAACACTTATATCATTACATGCACATTAATATAATCATGAAATTAACAAAAGTTATTTGAATATTTTATTTTCTTTCGAATAAAAGGTTAATAATTCATTTCTTCTGTACTTTATGAATTGATTCATTATTCTGAATATCCATACAAAAATAACTATATTTTTATATTTTTAAACAATGGATAATGATTTTTATTTTTGAAAGATATTTTTATTTTATATTATTAATGGAAGAAAAATAAATGAAATGAGAGAATTACATGTAATAGATTTAAATATTTGAGTGTATTTTGGTGTATAACGTAAGCTTGAAGAAGATGATAAGAATTTGGTGGTAGATGGAAGAGATTGCGTGTGCCCTCGGAGATGTGTTAACTAAACTCAAACTTTGATGCGAGTTCAAAAACGTCTAGTCCCGTTTGAACCATAACACTTCAAACTCCTTTCCCGATCTTAACTGATAACGATATTTTTACTTTGATGATGTCATTCTTCGTGTTATTCTGTCCTCCTCTACACGCCCTTCATCTTCCAAACATAAACCAAATTAATAATGTGGCACCCCATAAACTCAACAAGTATTGCATTCATTAACGTGATGCATAAAGTAATTTTGAAAAATAATCAAAGGGAACCTAACACGTGGCAGGAAGGGAGGGCAGCCATATCTATCGTTGAAGTGACACGTTGCTGGTTGGGTCAGTTGCCTGGTGTTGGGTCCATTCCTCACTTGTTTATTTCCTTGAAAAGAAAAAAGCAAAAACATGTTTGGCCCGTGAATTCATCCGAAAGTGACCATCTAATTCCATATAAACTTGGCCCAGTCTCTATCTTTTCCTCAACCAGCCTCGACCTAAGGCCCCTCACCCAGCCTGTCTTTGTAATAATATCCAGCTTTCCATCTTCTAGATGTATCTTTCTTTTGTTGAAAATGCTCCCTCCCCTGCCATTTTCAACACCTCTATCATTACGGATCACCAGAATATACATCTATAAATCTTATATGTAATCAATCGATTATCACTTGCCGCAGTGCTGGGTGTATCAGTTATAGTATTATGCAGTCTAAAGGGGCTCTCGGGATTGATACAACAGTGTGACTTGCCTGCGGAAACATTGATGATGGTATGACTTTACACCAAGAGATCACTTGTCAGTCGTCAATGCAAATTATATTGTTACCAAAATCCAACAGAAAAGCAGCAAGACCTAACAAGTGCCCACCCATAGTGGGATATGATACGCATATTATAAGGGCTCCACTCCCTTCGAATAATTTTCTCGAAGGGTCTCCTTTTTGGACAATATATATTCATATATATATGTATATATTAATCAATGAGACGTTTTTACTTTTTGCTTATTGGATTTCATGGCTAGGCATGTAAGATCGCTTTAATAGGACCCATATCTTAAAATTCACTTTTAACATCAACTTGCCATGCAGAGAAAGAAAGAACCTAGACATTGTGTTGTTTGCATACATTTTGGCCCTTTTATCGACTGGTTGAGGTGAAAGCAATGGTGGTTTAGGCTTTGCAGGGTCAACCTAACCAACCTTGTCCCTTTTCTGATATTCCTTCCTAATGGTATTGACCTTTTCTCTCCTGTCCTTTGCCCCCCAGCAGATGATCCCCATGTTCATAACATATTTGCGGACAGTCAAGAGCGGGATGGGTTTTAAAAAACAACACAAAATACAGACAAGGTATAGGAAACTTGTTAACATGTAATGGAAAATAATCAGAGGTGGTGCAATCCGGAATATATATGATGGCATCATAGTTGGCAACATGTATGGATTGTAATGGAAGGCTAATGACGAATCAGAGCCATCAACACCATGATCGGAAGGTTCCAGTCCAGAGGATAAGATTCATACAGGGAATAATTCCCCATTTCCTTGTTGCTTTTCTCTTAAAATTATTACTGGGATTTAAGGGGGGAAGTAAAGAATAAATCAAACGGTGGAAAATGTCCCATCAAATTGACCCGAAGAAACAATGGTACAAACTAGTGGCTTCTTTTTCTTCTTGTAATATGCTAAAATTATTATTCCACCCACATTTTCTGGTCTCTGGTCTCTCCAATCGCCACCAAACAACGCCGGACATATTTCCATAACCATCGAATATTCATTTCAAACATTACCACCATGCCTCAATAATTGCCTCCCAGAAATATATTACTTTCTTTTATTTAATTTTTTTATAAATTTATTCCTCAGTCTTGACACATGGAAATTCATGTAATAAGCAGCAGCTGTTTTTAACTCTAACATCCAGCCGTCACACGCAACGGTTACAACAGTCTTCACATTTGACAACAGCTTTACGTTAACTTTTTAGGGTTTATTAATATTTTTTTCACTCAAAAACATCTAAACTAATAAATGGCAAAACCCCAATTAAAAAATTACAAAATTTAAAATTACAGTCGGTTTTATTTATTTATTTATTTTTATTTCCTTTGTTTCTATCGGCCTGTGTCAGGTAAAATAAATAGAAAAGAAAGGCAATGGCAGGGAGCAGAGAGAGAGGAAAAAAAAAGACAGCATTAGAGAAGAAAGAGGGAGAAGAAGGGGCAGTCAAGTCGAATCACGCACGGTTGCTTGAGAGTGAAAAGGGAATCAAAAGCAGAGTAAGGGTTGATAGACCGTCGAATCTTTAAGAATCACACACAAAGTTTCGGGGTATTGGCTTTCTTTCTTTGCTTCCTTCTCTCTCTCTGTTTTTTTTTTTTAATTTTTCAGTTTTCTCTTCTCTTCATCTTTCTCTTTGCAGCTATTCCCTTAACTATTGCGTGTTTCGTACGGTCTATCTGCCCTAATCTGCATATTTTCTGTAGTTTTTTTTTTTTACTCACTCCCTCCCGCTCTCTCTTTTTCTCTTGTCTCATTTACTTCACTTCCTGTTCAAATTTTAGCTTCCCTCAGCATCCTCCAAGCTTATTTGTACCTTTTCTTTTTGATTTTATTTTTTTAAAAGTTTCATGCTTTTAGCAATTTTGTTTGCTCTCTTTGTTTAATTTTGAACTTATTTTGATTGTTGATAATTTCGTTTTACATATAGATACATATTTTGAGTGTTTGTTAAGTGTAATTTTAGATATGACTGAAGGTGAGAGTAGGGTTTCAGGAACGGCTAGTGGTGGTGGTGGAGGAGGAGGTGGAGGAGGATCATCTTACTGGCTGGATGCCTGTGAGGATATATCTTGTGATCTTATTGACAATTTTGTTGTTGATTTTGATAGTTCAATTGTTCAAGATTCAGTTGTTAACGATGATGCTGCTAATCAGGATCATCTTGTTAATGATTTTTTTGGAGGTATTGATCACATTTTTGATAGTATTAAGAATGGTAGTGGCTTGCCTCCGCTTGCTGGTACCTTTAATGAAACCAATAACAGCAATGGCAGTACGACAGCTGTTGTTGTGAGTAATGGTGGAATTCAGAATTGCACTCATGTTGGAGATGGATGGTTTGGTAATGAGGCAGCTGAGCTTTGCACTAACAGAAATGAAAGCTCAACCTTACAATTAAACGGGATTGACAAAAGCATCGAGAGTAAAGGCCAGGTGGAGAATGAAAACGGGGTAAATTCATTGGTTGGAAATGGAGATGAGAGGTTGAAATCACTTGATTGTACTGTTAGGGAAAATGGAAGTAAAGATAGTGTTGAGGGTGGAAGGGAACGGGATTTTGATAACGAAGACAGGTATTGTAAAAGGGCTAGAATTGCTGGTTACAAAAATGAGAAACAGTGCTCTAGTAGAGGACAATACGATGCTAGGGACAAGGAGAGAAGCTCCAACAGGAAGAGGATGCGGGAATGGGATGACAATGATAGAAGGGAGAGGGATTATATATGGAGAAGAGATCGGTATGCTGATGGTGGAGGTAGGAGGGATGTCAGAGATAGGGAACCAAGGGGTTATTGGGAGAGGGACCGTTCTGGGTCCAATGACATGGTTTTTCGTGTAGGAAGTTGGGAAGCTGACCGAAGCAAAGAAGGAAAGGAGTACAATGACAAGGAACAGCATAGTAATGGGAAGGCAGAGAAGAAGCACGAGGAGACTAAGGAGAGAATCCCTGAGGAACAAGCCCGCCAATATCAATTAGATGTTCTTGAACAGGCGAAGAAGAAAAATACAATAGCTTTTCTAGAAACGGGTGCAGGGAAAACCCTCATTGCTGTACTTCTGATGAGAAGTCTTAGTAATGACTTGCAAAAGCAGAATAAGAAAATGCTTGCTGTATTCCTGGTTCCTAAGATTCCACTTGTCTATCAGGTAATCTGTTCTTAAGAGTACCTCATGCTTAAACTTTCATGATGTTAATCTGTTGATAGTGTTTGATGATGGTTTTGTCATGCTTTTCTAACTTCAGCAAGCAGAAGTCATTCGTGAGCGTACTGGTTACCAAGTTGGTCATTATTGTGGGGAAATGGGTCAAGATTTCTGGGATGCTAGACGATGGCAGCGTGAGTTCGAATCAAAACAGGTAACCGTTGAAGTCTATATGTTAACTTTGGTTCTGATTTATTTTCTCTTAATTTGGTGCTGCTGTTTGAAGCAGTGCATGTAAACCTTTATTTTGTCTACCATCACGTGATGTGAAAATTCTGATTGTTTTTAACCAAGCTTTTCCAATATGATATGTCCTTATGATCCTGCAGTCTTTTATTTATTATGGTTTCACAGAAGCATGTGAAATATGCCTGGAAAAGCTTTTGCTTGTTAAATGGCTTTTTCTGGTTTTAGTTTAATTTGAGAAGTTAGGTAAGGGTGATCTCATTTTGAATGAATTCCTCAAATGTTAGTGGAAAATTGGAACTAATGTGATATCAATTAACTCAGACCTGATCCTATTATTAGAGTTCGATGTTCTATGACGTTTGAAGTGCCAGTAGATGTCTGGAATGGGAGTAAATAGGACGTCAAAGATTTGAGAAGTAGTTAGAATCAAAAATTTTGGAGAAGAGGTAGTAGAAGTAGCAAGAGTGACAGTAGTGGAAATGGTGGATTTTCTTGGATAGATTAGTTGTGCTTTGCAGTACTTGTTTCTGATAAATATTTTTGGTTTAATCATCCTGGAGATTGCAGGTGTGAATAGGATGATAGTGATAAAATTAAAGAAACATGGGTGAAGTGGAGGAGTATTGCAAAATGTTATGTGACTTCAAAATTCTGAATGTGTACAAGGGCAAGTTCCTCTCATATCAACAAAACTTGGTTATGGTAGTGATAATTGTGCGATGAATCTAAGATAAGTGTTGTCTAGATGAAAATGTTAGGTGTATGTTCAAGCATACAAGAATAATTATAATTTATAATGAATATGTTATGGAAAGTATGCATCAACTTCTATCATGGACAACATGAGGGAATTTGATCGAAATGGTTTGACAATGTGAATCATAGACTTGCTAATTCTCCAGTTAAAAACAGATCAATCATATTGAAGATGGAGATATTGAAGAAAGACAAAGGTAGGCCTAGGTTAACATTGAATAGAGTGGTTGAGGAATGGTTTAATGAGGCCTTACATCTTTCTAAAGATACGGCTCAAAATTGTGCAAGTGATCTTAATTTGAGATTAAAGGGTTGAGTTTGTGGTTAGACTGGTTGGAAAATCATTTAGTGATCCTACACATTTGTGCCTCAGAAGTTGAACTTGTATGGAGTGAGAAAAAACCCCCCATATCTGATCCCAATTAATTTGATATCTGTGCAGCGTTGAATTGAGCTAAGCTTGTTCATTTAATGACTTGAAGTTCTTGATGTGCCAAACTTTTTTATTTTTTTTATTATCTTTTTCACATACATTACATAATGCCATTGCTTGTGACATGTATTGTCCCCTGTATATTTTCAGGCAGGATTGGGGTAGCATTTTTTGTATTTAGCTTGCTTGAAATTATTGGACTTCTGAAAATTTCTTTGTTTTCTTGCCCTTCTATGCGTTGTTTATTTTGAAAGAGAACATTAATCCTTTGGCCAAGCTCAATATCTTTAAATGAAGTTTCTGTCCATCAGTTTTTCTGATCAAATTTACAAACTGCACGTTTACATATTATGTTAGGTGTGTATTGGTAGTGGTTGCATGCTATAGATGGTTGTGTGATTGTGCAAGTAAAACAATTTGCAGGTCCTCAGTGTTAAGGTATAGAAAACACTAAATTTACTTGCATTTCTTGCTGTGAACAATAAGGTTATTGTACTCTTGTCATGTTGCGGGTATTTGATTGTCCATTCATGCAATTTTTGGTTGGTTTTTTCATATTGATAAAGTTTGTGTTGATTTCAGACTAGTGGAGTTTCTGAGTTTGGGTCCTTTGAGCTAATTTGTGGCCAGTTCATTCTCCTCCCTTATTTTGATTGGTTCCACTAATTCCTTTGATGACCTTTTCTCCTTGCAGGTTTTAGTGATGACAGCTCAAATTCTTTTGAATATTCTGAGGCACAGCATAATCAAAATGGAATCAATCAATCTCCTTATTCTGGACGAGTGTCATCATGCTGTAAAGAAACATCCATATTCTCTGGTGATGTCTGAGTTCTATCATACAACACCAAAGGAGAAGCGACCATCTGTTTTTGGAATGACTGCTTCACCTGTTAACTTAAAGGGTAATCATTTAATCGCCGCTTCCTAGTTCCATGCTAGCATGTTGGCTTGTTTAGAAGTTATTCAATTGCCTAGATGCAGCCTTCCCATTGATCAAGATCATGGGCAGTCTCATTTGTTTTTCCATTGTATGAGTTTTTTGAGCTACACTTTTTTCTTGCATCTCAGCTCTTTTTTTTCTTCAGGTGTTTCAAGTCAGGTGGATTGTGCTATAAAAATTCGTAATCTTGAAAGTAAGCTAGATTCTGTGGTTTGTACAATAAAAGACCGCAAGGAACTAGAAAAGCATGTCCCTATGCCTTCAGAAATTGTGGTCGAATATGACAAGGCAGCCACCTTATGGTCCCTTCATGAACAAATAAAGCAAATGGAAGTGGCTGTTGAAGAAGCTGCCCAATCAAGTTCGAGAAGAAGTAAATGGCAATTTATGGGAGCCAGAGATGCTGGGGCTAAGGAAGAGCTGCGCCAAGTGTATGGGGTCTCTGAAAGAACAGAAAGTGATGGGGCTGCTAACTTAATTCAAAAATTGAGGGCCATCAATTATGCACTTGGTGAGCTGGGTCAGTGGTGTGCTTACAAGGTAACAACTTCACTGGGTGCTTTCTATAATCTGCCTCTCTCGACACGGCAACTAATTGCTGGAATTTGTATTATCCATTTCTTTTGTAGGTTGCACAATCCTTTTTGATGTCATTGCAGAATGATGAGAGGGCAAACTACCAGCTTGATGTCAAGTTTCAAGAATCCTACCTTGAAAAGGTTGTTGCGCTTTTACAATGCCAACTGACAGAAGGAGCTGTGACAGATACAAAATCTCCTGAGAATGAGAATGGGGTTGCTCATGATGGGTCCGGTCCTGATGAGGTTGAAGAAGGAGAGCTCCCCGACAGTCATGGTAGGTATAGTTGTTGAGTCTTGTCTATATGATGATAACCAATTAAATATTTTGGTAAATTTGGAAAAAGACTAAAGCAGAAAAGATTGTTGTAAGCTAACTGGTTGACAAAGGTGAATATAATTTGACTGCACCTTTTGGAGTTGATCTTCACCTGGAAGAAAATGTGGAATGTGCTACTTGAATTAGTTACCATTAAGTTGCAAATATGGATTACTAAGATGTAATGTTCTATAAAGGTACCATGGTCAACAATGTCAAGTGAATCTATGTGTACTATAGAGGGTATTCTTCAATGTAGCTGGTTCTAGTTGGCAACTTGAAAAAATAATTGACAAACCTTCTTAATCTGTCAAATAATTAACTTTCGCAATTTCTACCTTTTCAAGATTAATTGGCAATTATTTACTTGTTCCACTTTTGTGGTTTAGTTGTCTCTGGTGGAGAGCATGTCGATGTGATAATAGGGGCTGCAGTAGCTGATGGAAAAGTGACCCCAAAAGTGCAGTCATTAGTAAAAATACTTCTTCGGTATCAACACACAGAGGATTTTCGTGCAATCATATTTGTTGAACGAGTTGTAGCTGCTTTAGTTCTTCCTAAGGTTAAACATATTTTAACTTTAGTTCATTTGCACTCTAAATTGTTTTTCCTTTCAATATCCTCATGCTACTTTGTTATGTCTTGATAAGCTTGCAGGTTTTTGCAGAGTTACCATCTTTGAGTTTTGTTAGGTGTGCAAGCTTAATTGGACACAACAATAGTCAGGAAATGCGGACTTCTCAAATGCAGGACACAATTGCCAAATTTCGAGATGGTCGTGTATGTCCAAATTCAAATCATCCCGCTTATGATTTTTGTTAATTTGTACAGTTCTTTATATAGCGTTGATGGTTGTATTACTTTTGTAGGTGACATTGCTGGTTGCTACCAGTGTTGCCGAGGAAGGACTAGATATCAGGCAATGCAATGTTGTTATTCGCTTTGATCTTGCAAAAACTGTTCTTGCATACATTCAGTCAAGAGGTCGTGCAAGGAAGCCTGGTTCAGATTATATCTTGATGGTTGAGAGGTAATAATATTTCACCTGTTTTAATGTTAGAGTTATCTTCAAGCTATAAATGCAACAAAAATACTCAAGTATTTAATACATCTCAGGGGAAATCTGTCTCATGGAGCATTCTTAAGGAATGCTAGGAACAGTGAGGAGACCTTGCGAAAAGAAGCAATTGAGAGAACTGACCTTAGTCACCTTGAGGATTCTTCAAGATTAATTTCTGTGGATTCAGTGCCTGGAACAGTGTACCAGGTGGAGTCTACTGGTGCTATTGTGAGCTTAAATTCTGCTGTGGGGCTTATTCATTTCTATTGCTCGCAATTACCCAGTGATAGGTGCCTCTCTTCTCAATCTATGACTGGCAGTTTTGCTTTTGTCTTTGATTTTGCTGTTCAATGGAGATGTATTGTTTGCTCATTTGAATTTGGTTATCCAGGTATTCTATACTCCGTCCTGAGTTTATTATGGAGAGGCATGAGAAGCCAGGGGGCCCAACAGAATATTCTTGCAAGCTTCAACTTCCTTGCAATGCACCATTTGAGAAGCTCGAAGGTCCTGTTTGCAGTTCAATGCGCCTTGCACAACAGGCATGATGCTATATGTTTATACATTGTTTCGCTTCTGTAACTTCAAAAACAGTGCAACTGACTGTCTGCTTAATACTAGGCTGTTTGTTTGGCTGCTTGCAAGAAGCTCCATGAGATGGGAGCGTTCACTGACATGCTTTTACCAGACAAGGGAAGTGGAGAAGAAAAAGAGCAGGTTGATCAGAACGATGAAGGTGAACCACTTCCTGGGACTGCTAGGCATAGGGAATTCTATCCCGAAGGTGTAGCCAATATACTCCAGGTTAGTTTCTGAAGTTCCAACAAAAACTTATGACATATCCTTGACTAAGAATTGATATATCACATCAAGAAGAGGCTTCATCATTGTGTGAATGTTGCATTTTGTAGTTAGAGATCATGTGGGGTCCAAAAAACACGTGAGGAAACATATTTCCTTTTTCTCATATCCCTTCAAAACATGTTTGCATAATATCTCTTTTTCTCAATATTAACAGCAAACATAATAGGTTGTATACTTTGAATTATTATGTCAATATGGAGCTATTGCTCTAAGGCTACTTTTGCTTTCAGGGAGAATGGATTTTATCTGGAAGAGATGGTTGCCGCAACTCCAAATTGTTTCATCTTTACATGTATGCTGTTAAATGTTTAAACAGTGGTAGTTCAAAAGATCCATTCTTAACTCAGGTTTCAGAATTTGCTGTAATTTTTGGCAATGAGCTGGATGCAGAGGTAACTTCGTTTTTTCTCTAAAAGAATAATTGTAGCATTTGTAGACATACAGCACATTCATCACTTATAAAATTATATCTGTAGGTGTTATCGATGTCGATGGATCTATTTATCGCACGAACCATTATAACAAAGGCATCTCTTGTCTTTAGGGGCCCAATAGATATTACTGAAAGCCAGGTTCATTCTCAACTAAATTGTTTGAAAAATGCTTCAAGTTTTACTCCCTTTACCCGATGGCCATTTTTCTTATATCTTTGATCTTTTTAATTCTGATCATGTGCAGCTGGCATCCCTTAAAAGTTTTCATGTGAGATTGATGAGCATTGTACTGGATGTGGATGTTGAACCTTCCACCACTCCATGGGATCCTGCAAAAGCATATTTGTTTGTCCCTATGGTTGGCGATAAGTTTGTAGATCCTCTAAAAGAAATTGACTGGGATTTAGTTGAAATAATAATTAAAACAGATGCATGGAGCAATCCCCTTCAGAGGGCTCGACCAGATGTTTACCTTGGTACAAATGAGAGGACACTTGGTGGAGATAGAAGGGAGTATGGATTTGGGAAATTGCGTCATGGTATGGCTTTTGGACAGAAATCCCATCCCACATATGGTATCAGAGGAGCGATTGCACAATTTGATGTTGTAAAAGCCTCTGGATTGGTTCCTAATAGAGCTGGAATTGAAACACTAAAATTTGAGTTACCCAAAGGCAAATTAATGATGGCTGATAGTTATGTGGATGCGGAAGATTTAGTAGGGAGAATTGTAACAGCTGCACACTCTGGGAAAAGATTCTACGTGGATTCCATACGTTATGAGATGACTGCAGAGAACTCATTCCCGAGAAAAGAGGGTTATCTTGGCCCCTTGGAGTACAGCTCATATGCTGATTATTACAAGCAAAAGTATGAGGGGTTTACATTTTTTTTGTTCTTTTGTTTTTCCTTCTATTTTTATGGAATTTTCCCATCCTCTCTTGTTCTTGAGGTATCCCATTTACTGTCCTAACACTAGGACTGGATAGCCTCAATGCGCTTCAGATGTTGTGCCTGAAGAAGAGAGTTCCTCTTCATCTGCAATGGCATTAGACTACTGTCCGGTGTGAACTCTGCAGGCTTTGTTGCTAAGTCAAACATAGTGGTCATTGGCAGTAGTTCAGAAGTCCTTGCAGATTGTAGAGGCTTTTGTTTCTTCTTGCACAGCAGAGGTGGCATTGGGCTGTCTGGTCTTTATCATTTTCAGGTATGGAGTTGAATTGATTTTCAAGCAACAACCTTTAATAAGAGGTCGTGGTGTTTCTTTCTGCAAGAATCTTTTATCTCCACGATTTGAGCACTCGGAATGTATGTTTTTCTTTTTCCTTTTCTTCTCATCCCTGCAAGAAATGGATCTGTCATTGTATTTTGTAAAGCTAAAGGGTAACATCCTTGTTTTTTATGTAGCAAATGAAGGTGAATCTGAAGAGATTCTTGACAAAACATATTATGTGTTCCTTCCTCCTGAGCTGTGCTTGGTACATCCTCTTCCTGGGTCTCTTGTTCGAGGTGCCCAGAGATTGCCATCAATAATGAGGAGGGTAGAAAGTATGCTGCTTGCAATTCAACTCAAGGATGTAATAGATTATCCGGTCCCTGCTATGAAGGTACTGCATTTTTTGTGTCACTATTAAATGATGTCTGCAAGTTACCTTCTAATTGAGATGTTCCTCTGTACCTACAGATCTTGGAAGCCCTAACTGCAGCTTCATGCCAAGAGACATTCTGCTACGAGAGAGCAGAACTTTTAGGAGATGCTTACCTAAAATGGGTTGTTAGTCGATTTCTTTTTCTTAAATATCCGCAGAAACATGAGGGTCAACTCACTAGGATGAGGCAACAAATGGTCAGTAACATGGTTTTGTATCATTGTGCTCTGAACAAAGGACTTCAGTCATACATACAGGCAGATCGTTTTGCTCCATCTAGATGGGCTGCTCCGGGGGTGTTACCTGTCTTTGATGAGGATACAAAGGATGGTGATGACTCCTTATTTGATCAAGAAAAATCACTTGTAGAGGATAAAACAAAAACAGATAATGCTAATGATGGGTGTGACGATGATGAAATTGAGGATGGTGAGCTTGAGAGTGATTCTAGTTCTTATAGAGTCCTCTCAAGCAAGACTTTGGCAGATGTTGTTGAAGCATTGATTGGTGTTTATTATGTTGAAGGTGGCAAGACTGCAGCAAACCACCTTATGAAATGGACAGGGATTCAGGTAGAGTTTGATCATGAGGAGATTGATTCTGCAATAAGGCCATCCACTGTTCCAGAAAGTATACTTAGAAGTGTTGATTTTGATGCCCTAGAAGGTTCTTTGAATATTAAGTTCAAAGATCAAGGCCTTTTGGTGGAAGCCATTACTCATGCATCACGGCCATCTTCTGGAGTATCCTGTTATCAACGGTTAGAATTTGTGGGTGATGCAGTCTTAGATCATCTTATTACGAGACACTTGTTTTTCACATACACAAACCTTCCTCCTGGTCGCTTGACTGATTTGCGAGCTGCTGCTGTAAACAATGAAAACTTTGCACGTGTTGCAGTTAAGCATAAGCTCCATGTGCATCTTCGGCATGGATCAAGTGCTCTTGAAAAGCAGGTTTGCCTTCTGATTCCTCTAGTAATACAGAAGGTTGATTGGAAGGTTCTAATTTGTCTTGCTTAGTTGCCCGTTTGATATTGACATTTTGAGAACTTGTATATCAGATTCGGGAGTTTGTGAAGGAAGTTCAAGATGAATTGTCAAAACCAGGTTTCAACTCCTTTGGCTTGGGAGATTGCAAAGCTCCAAAGGTTCTTGGTGACATTGTCGAATCTATTGCAGGTGCTATTTTTCTGGACAGTGGACGAGACACTGCAGTTGTTTGGAAGGTTAGGAACTCAAGTATCATTTTATAGAATGCTTAAATCATCATTTGTCATTCTATTGTTGGTTATCAAGGGGATATATGGTAAAGTTTCATTCTTTTCACCTATTGTCTCAGGTTTTTCAACCTCTGTTGCATCCTATGGTCACTCCAGAGACCCTACCAATGCATCCTGTCAGGGAGCTTCAAGAACGGTGCCAGCAACAAGCTGAAGGTTTGGAATACAAAGCCTCGCGAAGTGGCAATCTGGCTACTGTAGAAGTTTTCATAGATGGTGTCCAAGTAGGAGTTGCTCAGAATCCCCAAAAAAAGATGGCACAGAAACTCGCTGCTAGGAACGCACTTGCTAGCTTAAAAGAGAAGGAAACAGCTGAAGCTAGGGGAAAAGTTGATGAAAATGGTAAAAAGAAGAAAAATGGCAACCAAACGTTTACCAGACAAACCTTAAATGACATCTGCTTGCGTAGGAATTGGCCTATGCCCTTTTATAGGTAAGGAATTACCAATGGTTTTGAAACTTTAATCAGTCCTGTTATTAGAGTAAAAAGAGAGTCGATTAACACGGTGTTTGGCACATTAGGTGTGTGAATGAGGGCGGCCCTGCACATGCAAAGAGGTTTACGTTTGCAGTTCGTGTGAATACTAATGATAGGGGATGGACCGATGAATGCGTAGGAGAGCCAATGCCAAGCGTCAAAAAGGCCAAGGACTCTGCTGCTGTTCTCCTCTTGGAGCTTTTGAATAAATGGTATTCTTGATACTGCAACTGCGAGGGAAAACCATTTTATGCAATTCCATTTTATTTATTTGTCATTGATAACCGATTCGGTTTTGTCTACTCTTGATTATTACACAATGATTAGCATCGCAAGTTGAGTCAAATACGAATTCAGGTCATCAAGCTTTTGGCTGGTGCGCTGTAAGTTGTTGCCATTGTATGGATTCCAACTCGTCTATACAACAATCAAAATGAGAAGAAGTTACATCACTTTAAACTACTTCTGGGTTTGATGTTTTCTGATTAGGGAAAATTTCAACTATCCTGCTTGGATTGGTTTATTTGTTATTAACAAATTGGGTAGGCTTGAAATAGAAAATGAAGGCTTTTTCTTACTTTTTTCGCTTCAAAAAACAGAATTACAACTCTTGCATGGTAGCACCGCTGGCACCAAAAGATAATATCTGAAAATCACGTTGTAGCTGCTACTTAGATGCATGATGCCATGAGCATGGTGGTTTTTCTGTTGGGATTTGTGCTCCCATGAATGCCTTTACTTTTACGTCAAATTTTTCTTTTTAATGGGCTGTGTATAAGAAATGCCAATGTGTAACTTCTACAATCCTAGGCTGTAAATAAAAACTACTTCCAGAAGGACCTGGTCGTAGGACGATGCAGAGACCAGAATCTTGGCCGGAGTTGAAGCGGCGTGGTCGATGCCGGAAACATCTCCTTTCTGTAGGATGGGTTGCTTTATAACCCGAATACTTGCTTTTCTGGCTCCAACATGATCACCGGATCAAGAAGAATAAAAAGTTAAGGAAATAGGGGTTGAAAATAACATAGGCCATATCAGGAGCCATTCAATACTTGACAGTCCTTATCTAAGTCTATCCAAAGGAGTTTTTTAGCTGCAGTTTACGTGGTTCAAGAAAATAAATAGGGGCAATATACACACACTTGCACGAAAAAGTCTCGTGGATTGCAGATACTCTAATTAAACATGAACGTGAAAGAAAAATGGATAAAAGGGGACAAAAATAAAATCACATGCCCAACAAAGGTTTCCTTTGCTCAAACATGCAATATCAAGTTGAAGCTCCCCCTTCAACACGTATCCTCTTTGGGCCTTTCTCCTCGCTTTGGCTGCCTGTGGCCACCATCCTGTTTTCCTTGGCCTCCACTGAACATCTTTTGTATGGTTTAAATCCTGTTCGCCGAGCCTTCAACTTTCCTTGTCCGAGTCCAATTGTCAACAGCCCGTCTTCCCCATTGTTTTCACCTCTAGTTTTCTCTTCTTCTAGACTGGTACAGGATCCCCAGGTGTTCTTGTTAAGATTCAAGAGTGATGTGCTTTCATTTTTCTCATCCGAGTTATGCTCATCTTCTTCAACATCATCTATCTGTTGTGCTTTATGCTTTTGAGAATGTGGAGGGGAGAAGCTTTGTGGTAAAACCTCTCTGGAGAAGAGAGCTTGAAAAGCCAGCCGTCCCTGGGTGACAAAATATTGCAAGTGAATACAGAAACAAAATCATTAGCCAAAATCAAAATCATTAGCATACTTGCGTAATGTTACTTCTTTCAAGTTTCCATAACCAAATATTAGCTATTTCAACTATCAAACGAATGTCACTAATCAGCCAATGAGTATAGCCAACTGAAAACAGTCCATAAATGATAACCATGAATTGATATACTACTATGAATCAGTCTGCAGTGTTAAAATAGCACAGAAATTCAAGCAAAATAATACTGATTACCTCTTCAGAGACCTCCTTCCATGAATCACTCATGCTACTGCTACTTCTACTGCGACGATTAATGGAATCAGTAGCTGCAGGGTTTGTATCAGCCTCTTTTGACTCTTCCTTGCCTTTCTCAAACTTCTCAAGTGCATCTGTCTCCACGTCGCTGCTAGAAGAAATGTTTGAACCACATGAAGAACGGTCAACAGGTTTACTGGTTTTCACTTTGCTCGAATCATGGGTCTCTGGAGCTTGTGTGGCCACATCATGATCAATAGCTTTTGATCCAGTATTTTGGTTCGGACCTCCACTCTCTTCAGTATCTGGGGATGACATTTCTGGTGATTTGGAGGCTGAATTCTGAACTTGCATAGCTTCAGACTGTTCTACGTCCAACTGTTGATCTCCTAAAGGAGAACTTTCAGGTGTAGCTTCTTTTCTTTCTGTTTTACCCGCATGAACTTGACCAGCATCCACTGATTGAACAGCAGTTCCAGGAGTGGGAGGACAGGTAAATGCAGCATGAAGAGGAGCGCATAATGGAAGTAGTCCATGAGCTGCCCACCATGCAGTTGCTGCCGCCACAGTAGCGGCAGCAATAGCAGCCATACTGGGTGGAGAGTTCAATTGCCCTGAGGGAAAACCTCCTTGGGCACATGCTGGAGAATCTGCAGAACTACCCATATTAGGACAAGGCCAAAATGTAGCTGCAAAGTTTGCTGCTGTATGGGCAGCAGGATTTTGAAGCAATGTGGATAAAATAAGATTTGAAAATGCAGAGATCTGGAGAAATGATCTATAGTCATCTTGATTATGATGAGGTGGAGGAAAGGGAGAAGGAAACATTGGAAATGCTAAATGTGTAGAAGATCTTGGCGCATTATTGTGATGTTCAGTGCTTGCAGATGCAGATGGATGTGAGTACAGATTGGGATGCCCACAAACTTCTCCCATTGGGTGAAATATGGAATTCTGGAAAGATACATCTGAGGGAGGAGTTTGTGTACACGTTCCCAAGCTCCCTTCCAGAACGTGCACGGGGACATGCCTTGGGTAACTCTGCATGGCTTCCATCCCATCAGTTGGCAATGCACGGTTAAAGTTGTCTGATTTCTTGTCCTGAACTAGTTTCTCATGAAATGGGTATGATTTACTAGCGCCATTGTCCTGAACTATCTGTTTGGCATCAGGCTTGTCAACCTTCCGATTTCCTTCAAGTTCAATGGTGATATGTGATTCATTAGTAACATCCTGATTTGCCACCTTTAGTGAAGGTATAAATTCCCTGAATGACCAAGCATTTCTTAGCGCCTCTGGTGTTGTTACAGATTTCTTGTTCACTGAAGACACAGAGGAACAGTGAGCTTCTTGGAGAAGAGGAAAGACTTCTGAGCAATTGTCATCGCGGTTTTCTGATGCATCTTTTTGCTTATCATCTCCATTGGTTTTCTGAATTCATAAACTAGGAAACTATGATATAAAGGAAATCAAATCAATAAAACGAATAAAGACGAAAACTAAAAAGTTCTTCACCTCGGGAAGTGGTTCTTTCTCCAAGTCCAGCATCTGTTTACCGGTTGGAAAAGAAGCAGAATTTGCAAGTTTTCCATCCTTTGCTGCCACCTGAGATGGCGTAGGACCCACAATTGTCTTTCGAGGATATGGGTTGTTTGGTTTCCTTTTAGGACGTGGAGGTGGAATGTCGATTTCAAGAGTTTGTCCTACCGGAACACCTTTAGCGACAGCCTCCTTCTCCAACTGCAAGTGAAATACTTGAAGGTATAATATATTAATCAATTCCAAAAAGAAACAATATAAAAGATTTGCTCCAAGCCCCAATGCTCAAGATATCAACCTCTCAGTTGATGGGAAAAATACAATGGAAATGGCAACACAGCTCCTCGCATCATCTGAACATAAAAAATGATCTAGCGTTTTGGTTCAGAAGAACTAAGGACCATGACCCAAAAGGAACAGAAAACCAGGCGTCAAAAGAAATATTAAATTCTCAACTTCTCATCTACGTATTAGTCATACAGCCATCGTAAGATGAGGATACCCTAAATCGTCATTTAATGTCAACTCGGTTTGCAGCCATAAGCTATATTGCAACAGGATAACCTTGATATTGCGCAAGACTCGATCCTCAACTGTACATACTTGGGCAACCCTTTATAAATAAGCTTCTTGGTTGAGAAAAAGGATATGAACTTAAAGAGGTATATTAAGAGATTTAGTAGTGATCTATTATAATTTGGATAATTTCCTTAAATGCTTCTATAGAGTGTGGCAGCTACTAGTCTGAAGGCTCAAGCTAACTGGATGGACACATATAAAGATCAAACCGAGTAGTGAAATCGTTACAAGCAAATATATTAACATGGATTCAAGCCAGGGTTAGCTATGACTGCATGATACAATTGGTCTTTCTTTCCCATTTGTGCCTTCATTCATTAATCGATACCATTATTCATTAAAGTCTCTGAATCCCAAATTTAAAAAACGCTCACTATCATCTTCGGTTGGAAAGAAGATTTCTCAAATCATAAAATTAAGAAAGCAGAACTACAGAAATTCAGTGCAAAGTTAACTTCGGACATGTACAAGGAATCATACCTTCCAACTCCCCTATGTTGGTAAAAAATAGGGGCCCTGATTTGGCTAAGCAGTCAGCTAGACTCCTTGACCGAACCAGCCACCTCGATACCAGATTGGAGAAAACACTAGCGATAATATCTAAGAAAGAAATCTTAGAAGGGAGAACGTCACGAGTGCGCTTGCCTGTAATATTTGAATTTGGAATCTCAGCCAACTAACTAGGAAAAACTGATAGATGATCTACCTATCTGTTTGTGCTAGAATATAGTATCTACTGAAAGACATGATCTTTCTTCTCATTTCATTTCTGATAGTTATCCGCCTAGCCAGCTCATATCGAGTTTTCATTTTATACCAAGTCGGGATCTTCTCCAACTGATATCCAATAGAACATGGGAGTCAAATCTTCTTCATGCATAATATGAACAAGCTTAGCTAGTCCTAGTTATCACTCCTAGATAGATATCAACTACAACAAATATATGCATCCTTGTTACTATTATCACTTCCGAACATAGTCTAAGTTTTGCAGCGGTAGGAGCTTTAGATCTGCAAATGACTATAAGGCCAAAATAACTATCTTATATCACCACAACGACAGTAAAAAAACAGTGTATTCTGGTGGACCTTTGGCTGGTAATATCCAACTGCGCTTAAGTACATTAGATATTGGTCCCAATGACATTCAAAGGTGGAAAGATAGGACAAGAAATTATATGAACCAAATTTGTCAAAACCCTTAAATTAGTCTTCCAACCTTTAAAACTTGCTTATTTTGAACCTTAGATGTAGAATTCATATTTATCATGAGATTCCAGACTTAGTTGTCCACCTAAATCATCTCTTTAGTACCTCAAGTTCAGGTCACTTCAGTCTCAAACCAAGATCGTCCAGAACATCAACCTATATTTTACTAAGTCAATTTAACAGATATTGCCATATTGGTACTGCATTGGACACGATAAAGACTGACAAATAAATGGCAAGGAAATAAATAACTTATTCAAGTTATCCAGCCTCCTTTCCCGACACATTAAAACTTCTAAGGAGAATAACACAGGCACTGTTTTGTACAAATAGAGTAAGAATAAACAATGAATCAAGCATTATATCTAAATTCTCTTCCAGATTCAGATCAATTTTATCATCTTTCCTTGACAATTTAGTCACTAGACTAAATATTGGAATTTTGAGAACATCTTCTCCATTTTAAGGAAAATATGTCTTCTATCATACCCATGCTCTCATCAATGTCATGATTTGTCAGCATAGCTTCTTGTGCATATTTTGCACAATTCACAAATGTGAAAATTGCATACACACGCAAAAGCTGTCATCATCAAAGGGATACAATAACAATATAACTGTACAAACTGAAAACGAAAACAGTCGACAATTCAACCAAGCACACACTTGAAAACCAAGAAATGTAATAGCATGAAAATAGAGTTCATCTCAGACTCAAACAGCAAGGTGCCGACTGACCTTTGTAAAGAACTTCTGCGCATGACTCCTGATCTGCACAGCAGTCTTTGTTCCTATATGCTCTGCACGTCACCAACAAAGAAACGCAAAGAAGAGAAGAAACATATTCCATTAAGAATAAATACATAGCATCTCATCCCATGGTATTCCAAACAGGAATGACCGGATGTTCTTCCCTACATGATAGATTTTGGCCATAAACTTTTTTCCGGGAAAACGTATTGCCACCCAAACAGTAGCAACATTTATATAACAGAAGTATTAAGTGGATAAAAGTTGAAGGAAATATTGCAAATAACAACCTTCAATGCGCTGCCAAGCACGTCCATAGAGCTTCAAGGCCTCTAGGAACCTATTATGCTCCTCCTCTGTCCATCTTTCACGTTGCTTGGTAATTGTATAAGGTTTTCTTGTCTATAATTAACATAACTACACAATTCAGATACTTCCCCACTTTGTTTTTTACCATTTCAATTTCCAATTTAAGGAAAAATTTATGTTGTCATTGTACCTTAATAACCAAGTCTTCTCCACCAGAGGAATATGTGTCCATTACCGGACCTGTCGCAGCTAACGCTGCTTCAAATCCTCTCTAATGAGCAACGGATAAAACAGAAACCTCCTTTCATTTCTTGAAAATTGGAATAGTAAAAATAAAGCCGTTGTTTTGGAACTCCAAAATATCTGACTACTGAATACTACTGCAAAAGAATCAAGAAAAAGAAAAAGCGCAATGGATAGAGATTCGTATCTGAACAGAAACAAATGCCAATCCACACAAAACAGTTAAAAACAAATATTGAAGAAACTCAAAAGAATATTTTAAGAATCCGCCAGAACAAAAACAGGGATGGAGAGACAAACAGACTGAGTTAGACGCTTCTCGAACTTAAAATAAAATTCCTTTATTCAGAATCCTCACCGAAAAGGTTGCGTATTGCCTATTCCTTCAAAATAAGTAAAGAAACTTGAATCAGCAATCAACAATAACATCCCCTTATATACATCACAACCTATGGTTCTTTCCATTTCCAATCACAAAATTCGTCGACTATAATTCGCAGATAAACGTTCACAAAATATTCAAATATAATTATTGAAAGAATATCTAACATCACTAAGTTAAGATGAACTTAGAAATGAATTCATTTGGATGGGAAAACCATAACTCCGTAGAGCAGAAAAGACCTAGAAAAGCGAGAGTAGATTAAATACCATCCAGTACAGCCATAGTTAATCAAAACTGCAGAAGCATTGACGGAGTCTCCGATCATACAACGTACTGAGCAAGACAGAGACTCACATGAGGCTGTGACGGATCTGAATCGTGAAAATTCCAGAAAAAAAATATGGAGTTCTCTGGAGAGAAACAAAGTTCAGCAATGGAGGAAGCAAGAGCTGTGCAAGGAAAGTTTGGGAGAGACGTAAAACACCAGAAACTACAGTTAAGAGCAGTGAGGAGAAATCTCAGCCACTATAATTTCTAGCGGATTTATTTTTTGTTTTTAAAAAATTAAGAAAATTAAAAAAAACCAATTTTATTTGAGGCTACAATGAAATGAAAGGTTAAATAGGGAGAAAGAAGATGAGGGAGAAGTTGCCATGTGGCAGTTATTTAGTGGCTGATAAAGGTGAAGCCCACACTTGCACTTTTTCTACCAAATTTCTTGTTCTCTTTTTTGCCGAGTTGCCTCTACCTCCATCCTCCAACTTCAGCCACAAACCCCAACTCCCCTCGAGGATATTAACGTAAAAGCGCATCTACGTTTGCTCTTTGTGTGGGGCCGTATCCCCCGACGTGGTCCCCCCATTCGAGTAACCGGTTTTATCCGGTGCGCGAGCTTGTACGGATCAAAAAGCGGACAGTGTTCTTTCAACGTGGATGCTGATACCGATACGTGGCGGTTTCTTGAACAAAGGTGTGGCGTTGCAAAGGAGAGTTGACGATCCCTGTCAAGTGGTTCGACCAATTAAGGCAGGCAGGGCTAATCTTCTTAGGCCATTGGCCCCAGCTGTAGCCGCCTCATCGACGACCCTTGGTCTCAAAAGGTGATTCGCTCACCCCAAGTGCCCCAGCAACCGAGCCCGAACAAATGTGAAGGGGTAAATCACGGTATCCAGCGGCCTGTTAGATGAGGGTCCAGATCCTAGTGCCCATAAGGAGCCTACCCAAAGAGTATAACTTCCACATTGCGGTTGCCAGGACTCGAACCGTGGATTCCTTGATCTCAACAACCCACCTGAGTAACAACTGAGCTACGCCTCATCGACGACCCTAAACTCCTAATTGCGTTGACTCTTACAAGTAGCGGATGAACTTGGTTTTCAAGTGGTTATTTTTTAATTTAGACGGACTTGTCCGATTTTCTTATATTAATTTTGAACATCGAATATGTAACGAATCATGACATTCAAGAATGAATTTCTTCGATGGAAAAAAAAATCAACAACTGTTTATAACAAGTCCAAGAAATATATTCTGCCTGGTAAGAACAGTACTGAACTGTTCCGGGTTGAAAATGCGAAGAGAGATCCAGGCTTCGGGTAGAGCGTTGGTCCGATAGACTTCGGTTCGGTAGGTCCAGAATAATTGTTCTCTCTAGGGCTTCCAATTGGACTGAATTATTTTTGGACTCGTGCTTATTAACGGTCGCAATCCAAAAATGGCATATACGGTTGGATAATTAAAAACATGATTGGTGGTAATTTTAGTTATGTAATTATATTTTTAATTTTGGATAAAAATAATGAATTTAAATCTCATTTTTGTATCTTGAACTAAAGGTTCGATTTCCCATGAAGTTTAAGAGCCGGGTTCGAGGATTGACAATAAACCACAGAAATGTCTTTTTTTTTTCTTATCTAAATAATGAATATTGTTATTACTTGATCAAGATGTCTTATTCAGTTCCATGCCATAGTTAATAAAATTATTCCTATTATTCAACAATAAGCTATTCTTTGAGAACCAATCAAAAACACTGTTTACTTTAATATATATATACATGCTCTTCACTTCTTTTATGATGTCTTTAATTTCTCAAAGGGTATCTAGAATGTGGTTAATAGTTGCTACATATGAGTGACAATAAATATTTTTGATATATGTTTATTCATGTGATATTTAATATATATTTATTATTTTTTACTTATGAAGAATTAAAAAGGATGATCACATTGAATGCACTTTAATTAATTAATTATCATAAAAATATATATTTAATTAATTTTAATAAATATTTAATTTTTAACTTTAAAAGAAATTAATTAAGCAACAAGAAAGTAAGTTAGAAATCTGACAGCCTCTCCAAACGTGAAGACTTCTGCTACTAATGTCTATCTACATAAAATCCTGCTGGCCATTGCATGCAGAATATGCCCTCTATCATCCTTCAAGACAAGTGCCACCTGAACTAACTTTGAGTTTGAGTTAAAAGGAGACATCACAATGCACTTACTTCTGATTACAGATGGAGGAGTTCATTTCATTGAGAAATTTTAATTTCTATCTCGAATCTAAGTTTAAAATAAGATAAAAATTAAATATGAATCCATTTTATCCCAACTCAATTATTTATCTCTATCTATATCAAACTGAAAAAATAAGAATATCCAATTCAATAATATTAATAATAACAATAAATCCATAAACTCCACTCCTCACAAAACCTCAATGTATTATTATTGTTATTATTATTATGCCAACTATCTTCATTTCAAAAATTTGAAAGATGCAGCAGTGCTTGCAGGTTTGTTGGAACTGCCGTGTTAGCATGACATATTCAACCATCTTACGATACAATCCACCAGAAAGCATGGAAGTATTCAAATGCTCTTCCCATGGTTCGATGTAGAATAATTGAAGTCATAATGGGCATAAGACCAAGTATTTAATTACAAGTTCTTTTTATAGGTAAGAAAGGAGTACATTGCACTGGTTAGAAACTTGATTATTTTCAAAATGAAGCATATGTCTACGTCCTCCACAAGAATGCATTTGCTCTCAGAACTCACAAACTTGCACCTCAATGCAGCAGAGGATTCCCGGTTGACTGTTTTCAGCTGCTGTTTCCAATAGTATCCCTGTAAATGCCTTTTATTTTCTCAAAGAAAGCTTCCCTGCGGTTTTCCGTCATGTCGCTGTTAGTAAATGCTTCACTACGTCTAATGATTTTTATATGAAAATGAGTTATTGGCAGTTTAGTATGATTAGTGGCTACCTGTCAGGTTGGAATATGAGGTTCTTGTACGCAAACCACTGCCAGAAAAATAATAAATTAGAAAATACTGTGTTTCTTATTACAATCTAATGTAATTTAACGATCAAAATTTAGTTTATGCATTAACGTTTTCAGGGTAAGATAATGCGAAATTCTACTTACTCCGCTGTAACCGATGCCGACAACCTCAAGAACTCCAGGAACCAAAGGAAGCCTGTCGATTGCCTTTTTTTTTTTTTTGAGAAAAAGGAAATATCGGTATGGATTTGTTTGGAGAAAAAAAACAAGGATTACAGTCTACCAAAAGGGTAATGAAGAAAACTATGAATGCTACAAAAATGATAAAAAGATTTGGATCTGGACAACTTACAGAAATCATTCCAGCGGAGCCCCAGAGGGCAACGACACCAGCCACTGCAAGTGAACTCACTGCATACTTGTCTTCAACCTTATCCCACTGTTCATTAAAGAACAAATTCTTAGTCAAATACCCAGATCCAGATTCTGCTATTATAGCAAACAATAGACATGGTAATTGAGCGATTAGCATTTCATAACATGGAACTGAATTCTTGCTTAAAAGGCAGAAGTCCATACAGCTTCTTGAACAGTCTTGGCGAATTCAGACACTTCAAGTGTAGCAACTTCCGCGGAAGCCTCTCCTGTAGCCATGGCCATAACATTGCGTGCCATCCTTCGGCCTAAACATTTAAAAGAGAGAAAAAAAAGCCATCATTATTAAGCCAGAGCTTTAATTGACTGGACATTTATCAGCTTAGAACTTACAGTAAGCAGTGGCTTTCCAAGCGCGGTGCTGAGACTGGACAGGAGGAGGAGGGAGAGTAGGAAGAGTGACACATTGTGGTGATCCAGCAGCTGATTGGCGAGGAGCCTTGGCATCAATCAGGCTGGAAGAGGAAGAGATCGAAAGGGTTGATGAGGAGGTGGAGGCCATGAGAGCTTAGCTTACTGGAGTGATTGTGAATCCCCCACAGGTGGTAAAATATTATTCAGCAATTGACCCGTTCTGGATTCTTCAATTAAAAAAAAAAAATGTAGAAAAGCAACAGTGTAGTGACCCTTTATTTATTTATATAATATATATATATATATATATATATATAAATTTTATTGAGAAATTATTTCCGGGTTGTGTATTTGATAATATAGATTAATATTGAGATGGTTCGTTCTTCTCGTTCCAAGTATAGAGCCAGGGAACCACTCATTCCGTTGATCCAGATAGTGCTGACATGGCTGATGGATAGGCCATTAATGGTGTTTGATTGGATAGGACGCTCCTATCTGAACCCAACCCTCTCGCTTCTGTTATCTCATTCCCCCCACCCCCTTCCTTCTTTCTATTACTTCACTTACCATAATTCAACTCCTCCTAATCAGTTGGAGTAACCACGTTTCCACGGACCTATTGAAATTCTAGTCGGATGATTTTAAAAATATTAATTTAATTTAAATAATGTTCAATAAAAATTTTAACAGAGGAAAAGCCCATGTCACCTAACCCTAAGAGAAGAAGCCCACGATTGGGGGGCAAAACACTGGCATCATCAGCGTTAAGCCCATTCCAGTAAAGATATCATCTGAAATTAGGATAAAGAGACATCTGAAGATATTATGACCAACCATTTTCTCGTTGCTTTGGACCTTAACCATCACCATCATTATCCAATGCGACCCTCTTCCCGAACCCATTCTGTGGGACTAAATAAACGAGCCAATCCTCGAATAATTGTATAAATAATAATTCATTATGTGCCTAGCTCAAAAATAATATGGAATTATTCATTTATTTACTTGTAAATTATATGTTTCTTTTTTTTTATATATAATTATTAAATACTTTTGGAGTTAGCAGCGAAAATGATGACCGTCAAAAATAATAAGCGCCGAAAGCAAATCAATGATAATATAAAATTGTGAAAAGAATGAACGTCTATGATGCATCGGTGCAATTATGCACCCTCCATAATTCCATAATTAATAAAGTGAGTGCGCACACGCGCAGTCAGTGAATGCGTGGTTGACTGGACAAAGCCCCACACGACCAATCATACTCCCTTTTGACTCTTTGACCTTTTCATTGACTTCAGTTTTCTTCCTCTTCCTTTTCGTTTTCTATTTTCCTAATCCTTCTCGAGTTTCAAGTAAAAGAAATGGATCATGGGTTTGCAGGCTATACAGGTCATAATGGAGAAATAAAAGAAAAGGGTAGGCAAATATGACGTAATTGAATTGATTGGTCGTGTACGGCGAGTGATGATGGAATGGAGTAGACAAGTTTTAGAAGAAGAATCAAAAGCAAGGCAGAAGTTATTGCTCTTGTTTTATTAGATGCACAAAGCTTGAAAGAAGATTCCAACTTTGTGTGTATGTTTCTGGGTTTGATACAAAGTAAGGAGAATTCTACCGACGGTTTTAAACTAATTAAGGATCTGATTTACGAAGAAATAGAAGAGGAAAAGAGAAGGCAGAAGAGAGTGGGCGTTGGTTGGGATTTGATCTGTGGCAGGGGCTGTAGTGGTACTTTGCTTGGTGCAATCGTACGCATTCGTTTGGTATTTTATTTTCCTTGGAATTTGATGATCAGCCCGATTCTTGACTTTGTCAACCTTTTAGGTACATCGCCACTACTCAATCCAATCTCCTTCCTTCCAAAAAGAATATTATTTTTTTCCTAAAATATATTATATAATATGATAAATTTAAATATTTCAAAAGATTGTAATTGAATTGGGTATTTTTTTTAGAGAATATTAGCACGTGAGGGAGTTTTTTGGACGTTTCATTGAATATTTATTTATTTTCATTTAAGCGTTAGTTGTTATAATTAATGATGAGTTCAATAGTATTTCATATATTTGGTTACTTATCGAATCCCATCAACAAAATAATAATGTTTTGTTGAAGCATATACGTAAGTAACTAAAATAGGATTGTGAGCAGAATCGAGAAAGGCAATGGCAATGGCAATTTAAACACTAGATTACGTGCAGTAGTATTTGTTTATTTTACTGAGAAACGAGGGTCGTTGGAATTTTTGGCCCAGCTCTACTTCCCAAATAAAACAGTCCTCTCTTATTCCAAATTCTGAAACCAATGCGCTTTTGGTTCCATCATTATCAAGGTCAAGGTTGGTGTTGCCCAAGATGCTAGCTACTGCTACTACGCTTCTTCATCCTTTTACCACTCTACTACCGAGGAAGTAAATTTTTTTGAAGAACAAGGCATAGTTCTCATAAAGAACAACTTACAAAAACATGCCCAAATAAAATATGGATGCATGGATCTAATCACCTGAAAATTAGAGAATATCGAAGAAGAAGGAAAGAGAGTTGATTTGAAAGAAGAAACAAAAATGGTAAATCATGCCAACTTCTGGGACTTGAAAATGGGTCTTAAATCACGTAATGTTTTTGTTTTGTGTTCAATTATAAAAAGGAAAACCAAGGATGCTTTTGGGAGTAGAGCCCCTTCCATGGGTAACCAGAGGAAATACAAACAAGTACGAACAGGAATTAAGATGGAAGAAAAAAGAAAAAAGGATAAAGGCTGTCAAAAGAAGAGACGCCATCCAAAGCTAAAACAATAGCATGTCCTCTCCTCTTCGATCTAATATAAAATCTAATATTTTTTATTAATTCTGAAATTACAAGTGTATTTTTTAATAGGGTTAGTAATTTATTCAAATGGGCATCCGTCTTTTTAACAATATAATAGGAATAAACTAGTAATTTTTTAATAGGATAACGAGGGAGAGAGGACTGAGGTCTATATATAGACAAAAGGAAAGAAGGTGATATGTCGCTGAGCAGAGCAGAGCAGACGCTGGTGATGGTTTTGGTTTTGGTTTTGGTTTTGAACATGGGGATGTGCGCTGTAATAGCTGCTGCCACCTTCTGAACCCTTTTATGACAATGGAAGAGAGATGAAGTTATCTTTCCCCCTTTGACTTCGCCCATTCCCCACTAATCTTTCTGTGTTTTCCCTGCTGCCTCCGCTTCTCTTTGTTTCTTCTGCTGTTTGTATCCTTTCACTCCTTTTTCCATAGCATGGAATGCGTTTTATCATAACGGAGAGATGATAATCAGCTCTTGATAATTAGGGAGCCGCTGCAAATGCGAACCCACTTGATCTCTTGCCAAGAAAATAATATTTTAATAAAACATATAATATATATATCATTGGAATCCAAAATCCAAAAAGGGGTTGGAATCCAGCTGAAGATGAAAAGGAGAGTACATAGAATACAAAAGAAAAAGAAGGCAGGATGGACATTATATTAATCATGAAACATCAAAATCCATACATATACGGACATCCCAAAGTCAATATAAAAAGAGAAGCATCATTTCCTTGGCAATCATCATTCATCTTCATCTCCCCGACTTCACACCATAGCCCAAGCATCCTCACTTTCGGGTTTAATTTTCTTTTTAAAAACAAACATCTCGGCTTAAGGGATGATGAAATTAATAAAGAGAATTGCCTAGATCATTTGATCTTTTGTTTCTTTTTCAATAGAGTCAGCTGCTGCCTTTTTCAAGAATTGCCTAGTTTTTTTTTTCACATATATATATAGCCCCAATCAGCTGTCATTGATAACACTGAATATTTGACCAACCGTGGCTGCTACCTCGTCCGCTGATCCCAGCTTACAATCTTCCTCCATCTAACGTTGCCAACCAAAATCATGGCAACCCAAAAAGGAAAATTTAGATAGAATTAGGGTTTAACAGTTGTAATCAAGTCAAACGAGTTGACCAGAAACGAAACAGTGAAAGCATAGCAAGTACCTTAAGATTGAACGAATAAAGAGCTGTAGTTTCTGAGGAAGTAATATTAAGGTGCAAAACTGTAAGCCGGAGTTCCTCTAATGCAACGATAGCTCTCAACAATTGACCTGGGCTTTTTTCACATTGTATCTTTAAATTCACGTGATTGTGCACTGCAGTCACTTCTATTTCCGCCACCTCTGATTTTCTTTTCACCTTTGATTCTTCTTCACAATTTCCGTTAAAGTCCGGTTGTTGGCATGTAAACAACCCGTTTGAAGAAATGCCGACGACTGCATCAGCTTCTTCTGCTGTTCTTATTCTCTTTTGCGCTTCAAGAGACTGCAGAAGCTGCTCTAATTCCTTCACGAAGTCTATTGCACCGCCAATGATTGATGCTTGGTCACCCTTTCAAGCAAGCATTAATTGAACAAATCAATACCCAAAATCGTGAAATTGATTCAACGATAAAGATTGAAAATTTACAAATAAACATTGAGCAAGGTGAGGGATTGTATTTATACTCTCTGAACGTAAGAGGGCGGCATGAGAGAACGGAGAGAGTTGAGGTGGTCATTCATTTGACGACGGCGGTTGCGTTCGACGGCAATGTGGGTCATGCGCTGGCTTTCCACTTCTTCTTTGTTCTTTGTAGGCCTCGTTCGTTTCCTTTTTCTTCTTTCTCTAGGGATTACAGGAGAAGATTTGGAGAAACGGGGTTCATTAAGCATGGTTTGTTGGAGAGTCCACGGAAATGAAGATCCTCCTGAGTTAGCTGGTGTTCTTTGGTTATTAGGCTTAGGGCTTACACCTTCAAGACATGAACTTGAATGTGGGTTTTGAAGGTCTTGGCTTTCAGATTTGACTGGCGAGTGTAAATCAAGAACATCATGAGTGACGCAACTTTCGTGCTCCAATGCTGCTGCTTGAACTATTTGGGTTTCATTTTCAGTTATGTAATTAGTGGTCATTTCCCATGGCTGCGGCTGCTGCTTTTTAAGATGTTGGAGCTTTAAAAGCGTTTGAAAATTGGGTTCTTTTATGGGGAAAAATGGTGGATATTCCACACTTTGAAGCATTTGAAGGAAAGGGATTTTGTCCTCCAAACCTGGCATCAACGTCCGAGCTTCTTCTTCTTCTTCGACTTCAAATCTGAAACTTTCTGTGTTGACGAATCCCCGTTGTAGGCTCTCTACATCCAGATGTTCACCTAAGAACTGCAAGAAAAACGAAAAATTGTAGTGCAAAAGAGAAAAAAAAGGGGAAATTCGTGGATGGGTTCTAGTACTTATCCCATTTATTTAGGAAAGGACGATTCAGTTTGGAAGTGGAAGTAAATGACTAAAGAAGAATGAGAAAGGAATGTTGAGGAAGGTAGAAGAGGGAAGCAGATTTAGCATTTCTTGAAAAGCAACAACAAAGCATTGAATGCAAGCATTTTGAAGTAAATGCAAGTCCCCGTTTTCTTGATTATGGTAAAGGAATTAAAGAGAAGTACTAAAACGAGGAAAGCAAGTAACATACACAAGGATCAATGGGGCCTTGAAGCCTCTCCATTACAGCTGAGCAGAAGCAGAATTTGCAAGTAAGAGCCTTAAATTCTTTCTCTCTCACTCACTCACCAAACATTCCGTTGGTGATGCTAACAGAACAATGGCAATAAATGAAACACACAACACAAGCTCAGAAGAAGATAGACATAGACCCCATATACAAAGCAGCATACTATATACTTCGAGATATATTCCTTTGTTTTCTGATGCTGCTATTGATACTCTTAAATAGAATAATATTAAATGATACACCAGAACTCAACAGTAGCAGAAGAGATGAGAGAACAAAAATGGAGCCCAAGAGGGGTTAGGAGGTGGTGGGATTCAAGTGCTGGTAAAAATGTAAAACCAACAATGGCGATTAAAGAGAGAGAGAGAGATGATGAAGGAAATAAATAAAAACTGAAAAAGAAAAACAAGGGTTGAGAAAATAACCGACTTGGAAAGAAGGGGGAAAAGAGAGGTTACAAGATGCGAGTGTAACTGGAGAGAGTTGGTGAAAGTGTTGTCTGGTTTACAAGGTCCCAAAAGCATTATTGGCGGTGGCAGTTTTGTCCGGCAGTGGAGACAGACAGTTGTGGGGACTCTTCTATCTCCCTCCCTCCCTCTCTCTAATAAAGAGAAGAACAGATGAACAGTAGCAATTCTATGCCAAAGATTATATCAAAAGATTAAAAGGAAGTTTTGGAAAGTCTTCCTATGGATCGTGTCATCCAGTCTGATGATGGGTCTTTTCCCAATCTCTCTCTCTCTCTCTTCTTTCTGTTTTTTATTTTAGGAAAAATATACAATTTAACCTCCATTCTGGTCATTCAAAATACAGAAAAGCATCCTTCTTTTTTGGTTGTTAAGCTCAAGATTTGCATTTGTGGGGTTTCCAGAGCACCCCAATAAAGTATTTTCTATCCTTTTCCATATAGAGTTCAGTTTAGGCCCAGAAACTTACTGTGCCTATTACTCCAACTTTATAGAAATTTTATGCCACGGACCACCCTCCTTTCTTCTTACTCTACTTAAATAAAAGCTCCTCTGATTTTTCAGTTATTTTGGATTTATTTGGAAAATCACTTTAACCAAACCCTCAATCTATATTTCACTAAGATTTTCTGATTTCCCCTGTTTTTCTTCATTTTCGCATCATATTTTTGAATTTTTGGAAGAAAGAATTATAAATTATGTATTGCAGGAATAGGTTTAACTATGATGGAATTTATACGAACAGGAAACATGTGAAGTAATTGCTAAAAAGCTATTGGTATTAATCCAAGCACCCAAACAGGAACCATGTGAACTATAAAACGACATGCCCTAACAACCTACTGATCTCTCACCAACTAATTAACAACTTTAACCCATAACTTTCATTGTTCATCAATCAAAGACTTGTTGCTGCACCGTAGTTCTCAATTCCCCACCATTCTCATCAAACCTTCTTTCCTTCTTTTTTCAGGAAAATGAAATTTTACAAAGATATCATTTGACATCGTATTTATAATATAATTGTATATCGTTATGCTAGCCTTAAAAAAAAAACTCATCCTTACGGATTGGAATAATGCTAATGAGATGGGTATTGTTGTCGTTGGTTATTCTATGTTAATATTCGGTTTTCTCAATTGAAAGCAACCCTTTTCCTGTTTTCATTTTTGGTTACTTTTGCTCATTTTATTTGTTACAGTGTATATCCATACACCGCACATGCAGTCCAGCAGTATGATTATGACCGCCCAGTAGAATTTAGCGTAATTTTGGAGTTTTTCTGGCTACTTGCCGCAGCTCTTTCCCAACCCTTTCACATTTCCTAAATCAAAGAAAGTGTCTTTCAGATTATGTAGTCATAAGCTGTTGACAGAAGAATACGTTATCTGAAGGTAACATTGTTATGTACAAGATATGCATATGAATTGTGGATGATTTTATCCAGAAGAGAAGAGAAGAGAGTGACATTGGTTTGATGCAGTAGATATATGGCTGGATGTTTATTTGGTGTTGCTCTCATTCTAAATAATTAAGAGGGTGATTATGGTAGGGACGAATGCCACTACATGGAGGCAAAAATCTCATTAAATGTGTCGGGATAGGAAATTTTTGTCTCCAATGGGAGCAAGTATGGACGACGGTAAGAGACCCCAATGGTCGTATCATTTATACTTTCCGCTGAATTTCTTGTATCAATCTTCCAAGCCTTTTCTACATCTCCCAGATTCCAAAAACCCCATGATTTGATTGATGTACTCACACTTAAATTTATGCTTCTCCTTCTTTGGGATGTTAATGGGTCGTTATTTCAATCATTGAACCAATGTCTCATCCATTCCAAGGTAATGATTGCTATTATCTCCAGCTAATTATGATTATCATCACCGGATTTCTTTGTGATCTTTAACGTAAATGATTGCAACTTAACCTTTTCAAGTGAGTAGAGAGGAAAGGGGTTTTATGGCTTTATTCAAACGAAAAGCATCCTGCAGATTCAAATAACAAAAAAGCTTTTCTTGTTTCCATATTATTTTTGGTAGCCAGCAACAAGTCAGGTTACTTTCAGGATTCTTCTAATTTTCGCCATCATTGCTCCAGCTTCTGGTTGTCTTTTACCTGAATTGTAATGTAATGTCAGGAATATGGCAACGAAAGAGAAAACTTGGAGAAGCTTGCTAGACGTTGTTAGAAGAAAAAACCCATTTACTACTTAACATATGTCCTTTAATCTGACAGGTAGATTGCCGGATTGGCATGGCACAATATCTCATCTTCCAGAGAAGACTATCAAACAAAATCTTGTAAAAGGGCCAACCCTTGCACGATTAACGACCAGGTTGCTATCAGACCTTCCAGCTTCAACACGCCGTCACCAGTATCTTCAGACTCGACGATGTCGTATTAGGCGTGCAATTGTTCTTTCTTCTTCTTCTGATTTCCGTAAATTACTCTCCTGGATGAATAAGCTCTCTCACATGGTTGCTTCCTTGTTTCCACATCAGAATGAAAACAATCAAATCTGACGATGGAAGTTCATCAATGGACGAACACACGATGAATGGAACTCTAAATTCACAGAAAAGGACAAACGTAACGCGATAAGCTTGCTTCTTTTTATTTAATGAAATCTCCAGAATCTTATCTGTTTTGAAAGTGTGGATATGGCTTCTATTTACCTCTTAGAAAACTATGCTACGCCTTTTGCCACGACCACATGCATTTCCATGCTCCATAATATCTGCAAATGTTTGAACTTGTCCTCTACCATCCCGATAAGCTCTAAGCAGGGACATCCGAATTTCAGGGAAAATCCAGAAAACCCATCGAAACCGAACCGATTTGCTTTTTAAGAATTTCGATTTAATTATCAGGGACAAACCTACGGATCTGTCAATCACACATTCTTATGATTCATTCAGTGTCATGTAACTGAGTCAAAACCGTGCAACCACAAAATGGTTAGCAAGAAAAAGCCAAAATAATGATGGCCAAATCAGTTTTGGTGGAACGGAAAACAAATTTTCTGTTACCTAATGAGCACCACGAAATGAATGTTGTTGTTGAACCTTCAAGTCTGCCATGCCCCGATATCGTCCGACCAATTAAGCAACCTAGACATGATGGCTTTGTTGCTGTTGAACTTTCAACTCTGCCTTGGACGGTGCAACCACAGCATTGCACTGAGCTGGAAGACATCCAATTTTGCAAACAATTATAATAATTTTTCCCAGTACGTTGTCCCATCTAACTTAGTATTGTTCGGTATTATCAATATAATTAAATTGGATATTTTTGAAAATGATTTTTATTAATAAAAACATGTCACTTGAGATGAAATGCATAAGGATTTGTGGCATTTTCCTTCAGGTTGACAATTTCTTGGATTGGATGCAGCGATTATATATATATATATATATATATATATATATATATATATATATATATGAAAAATATTTAAAAAATTATAATGCTAAAATTATACTAAATGGGTCACACCGGACCACTTAAATACCAACTTTTCTTAGACAGAATAATCTTAGTTATTTAAGTAAAATAACTAACTAAACATAACAAAAAATAAAGCTATTAAATAGAATAAAAAGTACACCAGAAATCAACGAGGTTTGGCCAATTAAGCCTACGTCTTTGAGACACTACCAATAATATTTCACTAAAAAGGAAATATTACAAGAGAAGAAAAAAAAAATAAATGACTTGTTTTGGGATGAAAAATAAGGGAGTGAGAGGGTTCTATTTATATTCCTCAACCTCCCCCACATTTCCCATTTTTCCAATATGTGATACAAAACTTAGACTATTTCAACAAATCTCCACTTTAGTCTAATTTTCCAAATCTTCTGTAGTGTTTCCAACTTGCACCTCGGGTGTCAACTTAAATATGCAGGATATTGACAAAGTCTAAATAATGTTTAAACTTGGTTTTTATCACTATCTTGGTCAACATATCTGCAGGATTTTCTGTAATTCGAATCTTCTGGAGAAGTATCTCCTCCTCTTCTAGAATTTCCCGTACATGATGATAGTGAACATCAATATGCTTCATTCTTGCATGAAAGACTTGGTTCTTTGCTAAATGTATAGCACTTTCACTGTCATAAAACACCTAAAGCTATTTTTCACCAACACCCAATTCTTTTAGCAATCCATGAAGCCAAATTGCCTCCTTTACAGCCTCTGTAACTGTCATATACTTTACCTCTGTTGTAGACAAAGTCACTGTTGACTGTAAAGTAAACTTCCAACTAACTAGCGCTTTAGCATAAGTAAACAAGTATCTAGTTGTAGAACATCGCTTATCCAAATCACCTGCATAGTCAGAATCACAATATCTGACTACACATTTACCAAGTGATTCATCCTGCTCAAATACTAAACCAACATCTACAGTATCTTGGATATATCGTAGAATCCATTTTACAGCTTGTCAATGAGCCTTGCCAGGATCATGCATATATCTGCTCACAACACCAACTGCCTATGAAATATCTGGTCTTGTACATACCATTGCATACATCAAACTTCCAACTGCATTTGCATATGAAACTTTTGTCATGTATTCTAATTCTTCATCCGTCTTTGGAGATAAATGACTGCTAAGTTTCAAATGAGGAGCAAGCGGAGTACTTACAAGTTTTGTATTTTCATTCATACCAAAACATTGTAGTACCTTTTGCAAATACTGCTTCTGTGTCAGCTAAAACTTGCTTCTTTGTCTGTCCCTATTTATCTCCATGCCAAGAATCTTCTTGGCTTCTCCCAGATCCTTCATCTCAAACTCTTTACTCAACTGAGCGTTCAACTTATCAATCTCAACTTGGCTCCTCAATGCTATCAGCATATCATCAACGTACAAGAGTAGATAGATATAGGATCCATCTTCAAGTCTGTGTAAATAGACACAATGATCATATTTGCTTCTGGTGTACCTCTGACCCATCATGATTCTGTAATTTGATTGAACCAATCCCAACTGTTTTATATGGATTATCATTGCCCATGTAAACAACTCCACCATCAATTTCTTCAACATCAAAGAACCACTCCTTGATAGGACACATATGGTAGGTGCAACCAGAATCCAATAGTCATTCATCTGAATGAGATGTTGAGGGAGATACCACAAATGAGAATTTTGACTCTGCATCACTCTTGCATTCTGCTACATTTGCATCCTGCGAAGCCTTCCCTTTATTCTTCAACTTGGGACAATCTTTCTTCCAATGCCCTTTCTTATGATAGAAAGCACATTCATCTTTGGTTGGTCTGGATTTTGATCTCCCCTTCTTTTCTCTTTTTCTATTTTGAACGCGACCTCTCATCACCAATGCCTCTGCTACTACTCCACCTGAGCTATTCATCTTTTCTTTCCTTCATTGCTCATAACGATATAAAGCAGCAGTTACCTCACTGAAAGTTACTTCAGTCTTCCCATGAAGGAGAGTAGTTTCAAGAAACTCAAACTCTTCAGGAAGTGATCCCAACAAAATTAGGGCCAAATCTTCATCTTCAAAAGTCACATCCAAATTCAACAAATCAGTTACCGATTGAAATTGGTAATATGGTCATTCATCGTGGTACCAGGAACATATGTGAAGCGAAACAGTCTTTTCTTCATATGTAACTTGTTTTGCCTGTTTTTTTTTTTAAGAATTTCTCCTCCAATGTCTTCCACAATTTACTTGCAGAAGTTTCTTTACATAATGTGTACTTCTGCTCTCTAGAAAGACTTGATCGAATTGTACCATATGCCAATCGGTTGATGGTCTTCCATTCTTTATCATCAACCCCTTCTAGTTTTTCTTCCTCAATGGTAATATCTAGACCTTGTTGAAAAAGAGCATCTAGAAGTTCACTTTACCACATGCCAAAATGACCTGTTCCATCAAAAATTTCTACTACAATTTTCATATTTGTCATTCCAGCTCTCGTCAAGATGTACGAGGTGGAAGATGTCAATGTAGTTGATATGGATACCATTTTTCCTTATGTCATTTCTGCTACAGCTTCTATTTAATAGCCATCAATGCAGAATTTCAATTAGCCCAAGGAAACTTTTCTGATATGGAAGTTCAGACTAAGCTGCAACCATAGAGCATACTTTGAAACCTTAGGCTCTGATACCACTTGTTGCAGAAGCGATAATAAAATATTAATAACAATATTTTCAAAAATATTTAGAAAATTATAATGCTAAAATTATACTAAGAAAATTCTCAGATCAGTATGGTGGGTTACACCGGACCACTTAAATACCAACTTTTCTTAGATAAAATAATCTTAGTTATTTAAGTAAAATAACTAACTAAATATAACAAAAAATAAAGCTATTAAATAGAATAAAAAGTACACCAGAAATTAACGAGGTTTGGCCAATTAAGCCTACGTCCTCAAGACACTACCAATAATATTTCACTAAGAATAAAATATTACAAGAGAAGAAAGAAGAGAAAACAAATAAATGATTTGTTTTGGGATGAAAAATAAGGAAGGGGGAGGGTTCTATTTATATTCCTCAACCTCCCCCACATTTCCCATTTTTCCAATGTGGGATACAAAACTTAGACTATTTCAACAATATGTATATTAAGTTGTTATAAGAACCTTTATATTTTGTAAAACATTGAGGATCGTACTTATCAAATATCAACCATTCCATTCAACCTTAATTCTTATGAAATATGAAAGTATCGACCCTCCAGAACTGGGTTGCTTATTAAAGATTAGGAAATGAACATAATTGAGCATTAATGAAGTTATTTATAAAACACAAGATGAGTGTTGGCGTGATCTTCTCCATCATCATACAAACTAGAATCGAAAAGAAAAAAGCAAAACACTTGGAAGTTGTTGTTTGAAATTGTTCTCAAAAGAATCAAATTTAAGATCTCAATCTACAATCTCTAATAAGTGTTATGCTTAAAAGATTAAACAATGAAAACTAAAAAGATTGACAAAAACCAAACAAGGCAAAATGACCTTCTGTTCACATGATGAACTTCCATTCATCAGGGAATAAATATTTTAACTAAACCATCCATGGCTTAAGTAGATGGATATGGTAGCCAACAACCAATGATAGATTAAGCAATTGGAAGCACCACCTCAACTCAAAGCTAAATACATACCTACCAATGCATATGCAAAATTATCATAATACCATTAAAATTAATATAGCTAAATGCTGCCGTTCGGAAATCTATTTGGAACAAAAAAACAAATTAATTATCCAGAGTAGAGGATGATTTGCTAGATAATCTCAATGCCGCTGTTTCTTAGGTAGATCCAAAAATTACAAGTTACAGACTATGGCAAGATCTTTTTTTTTTACCTTAAAAAAAACAACTATAGAATGTAGAAACCATGTCCAGATTTCAGCATCATGATCATTCTATCGTTTCCAATTTAGTGACCAGAATGACTTATAATCGATCATTAGAATCATTTACCAGGACATCATTGTGCACTTGATGAACAAACTGCCCTTTTACCCAAGGACGCAACTCTGCTAGTCTTTTCTGGCTTTCATATCAAACTTGTGGAAAAGTTGCCCATGTAAAACAAGTTAAGGTCTCTGTCTAAGCTACTTGCATGCATGGGCGTGCAATGTGCATTGATAACGATGATTGTACCTTTTTCTCAAAGCAGCAATCTTTCCGCTTCAATCTGAACTTTGCAAGAGCTGCTTCTCTTTGGCTGGAGCGATTAGAATCCATCCCTTTGAATCCCTCACAAATAAAAATACCTTCATCATTGGAACCTTCTTGAACAGTTGGTGAACCATGTTTCAGTTCATCCACAAGTTCCATTTTGTTCTACTGATGCATATTTTGGTCCACAGTATTAGCTATGGTTTCAACGGATTGTCTATTATCTCCTTCAGAGTCATGAATTTTAGGATTTGAGTGAATTGAGGTACTAGATGGAAATGTGGAATGTTCTTCTTGGCTTGCCTCCTTGGGACTCCATGAGGGTGAGCCTGGTTATGCTTATGCATGACAGAATGGAGAAAATACATGTCCACATTTATTAGAGGTATTGTCAAGCCTCACTTGCGAGACATGAATCAGCTTTTGAGAGTTTTGATATGCTATTTCAGTTTGCCCTGATCGACCAATGGCCAGTGTGGTCATTTTTTCTTGGCTGCCATTTAAATTAGCACCATATTGTTGAGGAACATCATATATGTTTTGAGAAAGTTGACATAGCTCAGCAAACTTGTTAACATCTTCCTTCAACTCCATACAGTTTCTGGAAGAAACTAGAAAAAGTGGTTCCAATATCTTACTGTACCTGCTCGATAAGACCCCCCAAAAGATAATAAGTGATTACAAGTTCAAATAAGGGGGAAAACCAAAAAAGACAAGGATAGTCTGGCTACGGTAACAAACTCACCTTGAAAAAGCTGAGGAATTAGAATGATTTAGCACATGCTTTTCCTCAATCCTTTGATCCTTTGAGCTATTGGGAAAATATCATCTGAGAGAAAGTTCCAGTTGTGAAGGCATTTCAAACTTGTTTGTACCGTCATTATGTTCATTTTCCCATATGTTTGCTTTGGGCCAATATCAAACGTACCAATCAAATTGATAGCTCCACTAGAAGATACAATGCATCCACCATCACCGTGGGTCTGTGTGGTATTGGCATTTCTTTTCACATCCACATTAGGCACCCTGGTAGACTTAGATTAATGCATGTTTATGATGTGTATGTTGCTGGATTTGTATATGTATGTATGTATATGTATGTGTATGTTTGTATATGGTGATATATGTATATGGTTGATGGTATATGGAGGATGATGTGATGTATTATGCATGCCTTGTGCTGATATGTGTGTTAAAACTGGTGTAATTGGTTTAGGAGTGAGGGAACATAGGTTTTGGGATGAGTTGGTTGTGTTTAGGTGGTAAGGGAAGGAGTTGAGATGGTTGAAG
>CANYBF011853068.1:0-14128 GCA_948192965.1 Dalechampia spathulata | reverse complement strand
CTCGATTTAATTTTACACGCTCAATGAACTTATTCTAAAATAATCTTATCATCATTTCCTCATCCTGATATAATTTAACTATCATTCCACGTCATCATCCTATTTTGATCATACAGGGGATAATTTAAATTACCTGAATTATGAATTATTTTTGTGCTACAAATGAGGATGTGACAGAAAAGATAATTAAAATTTTAAAAATTATATTAATAATTAATGATAAGTTAAAATTAAGAAATGGTATATTTTAAAAAATTACACAAAATTTTGAAAATGGTAAATATTATAAACTAAAAATTTTTCTCTAAAATGATAAATTAATATGAGACAAAGGGAGTATTATTATTAATTAATTTTTTAAATTTATTTTAGATAGATAAAAATTATTATTTATATTTGATTTTAAATAGAATTCTTTTAAATAAAAATTAATTTTTATATAAAATTAGATTTATAAAATAATTTTAACAAAAATTGAAGGGGATGGTAGACTTGTATTTTCCCTTATTTTCTTTACTCTTTTAATATACTATGATTAAAAATCTGAAAAAATATATTTCATCAATTTAATTTATTTAATTTTTATAATATGAGTTTAAAAAGATGAAGTCAGACATTAACAGTATAAAATATTTTTACTATTTTAATAAAGATTTCATATTTTGAACATAATATTTTCTTTTATATAATTTTATTATATAAATAAGTTATTATAAATTCAAAACTATTAGATAATTAAAATTAATTTTAACAAATTAAAATTTTTTAATAAAATTTTATTATCTTAAAACTAGTTATTGGAATGTTATTTTTTGATATAAAACTAATTAAGAAAAATTTATTTTAATGAATTAAATTATTAAATAATAAAAATAATTAGTATTTATAGTGGATTTTGAATATAATTTTTAAGTTAAAATTAGTTGTTGTAAAAATAAATTAAAATTATACTATTAGATAATAATGAAAATCAATTTTAAATTAAACTATTAAATAATAAAAATAATTAGTATCTACACTTGATTTTAAAAAAAATTCTTAAATTAAAATTAAATAATTAAAAATCACTATTTGTATTTCATTTTAAACAAAATTTTTAAATTGAAACTAATTATAAATATAAATTAAAAAGAAATTTAAAAGAAATAGTAGAATTGTATTTTTACTTGTCTCTCTCCCTCTATATGTTATGATATATTATGGTATAATTTTTGATATTTTATTATATTTACACAAACTATTTTATAGAATAGCAGGTTAAATTATTTATGTATATTTAATGGTAACATATATGTTTTTTTGATTTCAGATACTTAATATTTATCTTTTAGATATTTGTTACACTTCCAAAAAATTTTATAGATATTTTTTATAATTTTCATATTTTAATAAAAAAAATGTAAATTTTAATATTTTTATAAATATTTAAACTTTTCTGTATTTTTATAAAAATTCCATATTTAAATACAGTATTTAAACCAAAACAGAAACGAAAAGCCTGAATACTAAACTTGGAAAATTTCTTTTACGTGGGATATACTGAAGGCTTTGAAATCTAATAAATCATACCTGACACGTTATTGTTTTTATTTAGTGTTCCTTTCCCAAGATTATACGGTCTGCTTCATCCACTGATGCAACTCGACTAAGAATACTCCGTAGAACAAGTAGTGCAAGAGGCATAAGTCATGAAAATTATGGTGGTTAACGATGTGATGCGTCCACAGCATACCAGACAATCAACTCAACGAAGCACAATACAAAGTTCATTACTCAAAATTTAAGAGTCTCAGCCCGTGGAAAGTCATCGGCAATTTTGTTGCATTTCTGCTGTTGAATTCTGATATCAACAACCGCCAAAATACCCACTGGAAAAGTTCTTGTTTCTTTTAACACAGCAGGTATCTTATTTGGAAAGTAACAAACTAGTTGTTCACAAACCAAACCTACATGAACAAATGGCAAAGAATTGTGCTTTACTATGGCGGAAACCCACCATTTCTGACTCGTTCTAATGTTTTCCCTATGCTACTCTCTCTTCAGCAAGTCCAAGAAGTTGATCTCTTGAGCATTGGCTTCATTTGCTTGTCTTCTTCAAGAGAAACCATTCCCAAATGTGAAGGATCCTCCAGCATCATCTTCGCCACCAAGTACCCGGCAACCGACCATGTCTGGTATTTCCTTGCCTGTTTACCGATATATCTCCCTAGTTTCCCATCATAATACTCTGGCCAGCTATCTTTGAGCAAACGTGTCTCTGCAAGATCAATTGCTCGTCTTGCAATTTGTGGTCGCCCAGTTTTGATGCATGCAGCCGTAAGCAACCATAACAGCACTGCATCCACATGACACAGAAAACCAAGATATGTATATATACATGTCTAAAAAGGAAAGACATCACCATTATAAGGCTTTTAAAAGAAAAGAAAAAGGACAGTGAAGGTCTAGTATACAATTAACTTACTCAAAAACAGACTCTCCTTAAGAACCTACAAAACGAACCAGGTTTTATTTTGAAGCAAATATCCTTATTAAATTAATTGTTAGACAATATTAACAGCTATGCCAAAAGACACGCATCATAATTTGCCAAAGCAACATGGATTACGTAAATCCATTCTAGTTTGAAAATGTAGCTCCATTTGCTGATGACCCAGGAAATGACAAATAGAAACTTCACTAAATGTCAACTCGAAAGGACATTGTCTACTAAAAGTAGACAGTGACCATTTGAATCATTTAACCTCAACCGAATTACCCTGTTTATGAACATGTTCAACGCCCAAAAACTTTCAAGAGCCCATTATGCATTGGTAATTATGTATCATCCAAGAAAATGAAGAGAAAACTCTAGCTCACATCGTGTTAAAATGATTTATTTTCCAAAACCATTCAGAATTCAGTAAAAACGCTGAAATGCATAGAGCATCTATTTCCTCGACTTTCTAAAATTAATACCTGCAAGATGAATGCACCAGCTCAACAATTTATAGCATGTAGTTTAGCATTGAAATAGAAACAGAACAAATTCGAAACAAACCTGGCCAAGATCCTCCATTATGGTAACTCCATCTGGTATTCTTAGGATCACAACCAGTTACAATGCGCCATTCATGGCCTTCTAATGCAGGATAAGATATTTTCAAAGGCATTTCTCCAACAAGCTCGTCCCAGCGAGCTTCAATAAGATCCATTATGGCATTTGCTTGTTCAGGAGTTGCAAGAGATGAAAGAATGGCAACACAATTACCTAAAGCAAACCATCGAAAATCCATCCTTGCAGGACTAACATTTCCAATAAAATAGCCACCACGAGTTGGCATGAAGTCAAATACCCACTCTGGGATTGAATCAGGAATAACGTTGAACTTATTTACTGCAGTGTGCGAGTACTCCTCAGTTTTATATCTGTAAATGTCATTTAGCTGTTGAAAATCCAACCAGAAGTAACTTCTCATATGATAGCTCAAAGCATGCAAACGTTTCACAATTCTCTCAAGACATTCTTTACATTCTCTTCCTTCACTATCAGGTTTCAACATTGACAAAGCACATCTTAATGCCATAAAAAAGAGTGCTTGAATTTCAATGGGATAACCATATATACCCTGCAAAAAGATTATACCTTTTAGGAAAGGATAGAAATCAAAAAGAAAAGGCAAAAAAACAAAGAGATGAGATAGACTCATCACTCGTCTCCCAAGGTGTAAATTATCACACATAGCTAACGTGATGGCCGCAAACAACACAAAGTCATGTATGGATAGCATGTAAATCATTCACCCAACTGCTAAACAGAATTGCTAGCAAGAGAGTTAACATTTATTTCTCAAATTCATTGCACATCTCGGAAGTTGTCACAATACATTGACGAGAAAATGGTGATGAGTGTGAATAAAGTTGTCATCATCCCCTCCCATAAAAGCAAAAAAAAAAAAAAACAACAAGAACGCTATGGAATGACTTCATAATACAGAAAATTTCATGAAGAATCAAGACAAACTAAAAGAGGCAGGGATATTGCATTAAGTCAATAAACAGCATGGCAGAGATTACATCTCAAAGGATTCCTCAGGCCATTTACTCTAAAAGAAATAAATCAAGACAAATGAGAAGATGATGGGATATTGCTTTGAGTCAAGCTAGATGTTGCTTCTTAAGGGATTCCTCAGGAATTTCCATTTAATTATAAGAATTATTGAATCTAAGAAGTCCATGCCAGAGAAACAATTAAGTACCTAAAGCAGAGAATATGCAGAAGACGGTTAACTAGAGGGTTGCACACCCATGAAACTGGGTTCTTTGTTCATCCGAACAATCATGATATTTCTGACCTTTTTAAGATACAGTAACTACACATTAAAAAAACAAAGGGCAATTATTTCACATTGCATTCTTTTCAAAAGTCCACATGTAGTCCTACATATAAATCAATAAGCCTACCACGTTTATCTTCATAAGGCATCATATATTCTCAAGAAAATCACAAGATACTTTGATATCCAACAACATATCATTTACTCGGGTTAAAATTCTCTTTCTTAATTATCTCAATTAAATCTTTGGAAACTATTTATGTCAAAGAATGAGAATCCTACAGGAATTTCAACAAATATCTAAAAGTATAAAAATTGGAGGATCTTGTGTTCCCAACTCAACTTAGCTTCTGTCCAAGTACCCTATAACATTGATTGCATTCCTATAAGATTTGGATGAATAGCTAAAAATCTAGCAGCAAAATTCCAAAAGAAAAAGGAACATGGTCGACAGCATAACCAGAATAATCACCATCTTCACCACTAACGAGACATAACTAAGTCAGCATTAATTGCTCATAAGAGAATAATTCCTTAAGCATGAATACTTGACATGTTAACCATTATGCTGAAAAAATTCAATCAAGAGTTTAGTCCAAAAATAGATCTAGTTACATTTTTCTAAGCACTGATAACAAACTCAAGCAGGAAAATAACTATAGAAGACTCGGCAAAGGAAGTTAGATGATGCCTCATTAAGTTAACGAGCCTTGTCCATTTTACTTTAATGCCCAAAGAGCTCCACTAAATGAGACCGCAAGAACCATTTACTTACCATTCTGCGATCAACCATAGTGCAACCATCGGCACATAGAAGAGTAGGGAATGTGTCAAACCCTTCTGACAAGCATAGGGTCAATATGAGCCTCATCCCCTTTTGGCACTCAGAAGAGTCTGCCAAAGAATAATCTCCTGTAGATTTGGTATATGCTCGGAGCAGAATGATCCACCAGAAACCAGAGTCCACGGGAGCCACTCTTCCAATTGCACTCTCGCCAAAATCTGCGATAAGAGTATCTGTTTTCCGCTCAGGATCATGAAGAACTTTAAAGCTTGCTGGCATTACTCCATCCCCAAGCTTGAATCGATCTATCCTCTTTTCCCACCCTTGAATATGAAGCGTTTTCAAGAGGAAGTTCTTAACTATCTCAGGCTCACCATTCATCAAAAAGGCCAGACCACTGGGTACAAAGTCTCGTACAAAAATCTAATAGAAGGAAAAGGAGAACAATAAGAGAAGAGAAAGATAATCAACAGTATGTTTAAAATATCTTCAACTTCCCCCAGTTGAACAAATTCTATTTAGTGCATGATCTTCAAAGTAAGAGGTTCATCATTGAATAAAGTTCTTCAATTTACCATGGTCATATACTCATTTTACTCAAGAGTCGATTTCAAGTAGCCTTCAGCGTAATTGACAACCAAACTTAACGTTTTATGTTTGGCTTATACTTCCACCAAATCAGAGGAAACAGAAACAAATACAGTAGTTCGATTTAGAAACAAATACAGTAGTTCGATTTCTTAATGTCATTACCAAAAAAAAGACAATAAATTCACTTAATTGAAATTAAATAAAAGAAAATGACACGATGTACACTCATTCGTCATAAAGCAGCAGGAAAAGAGAAATAAACATGAGAAATAACTTGAAAACCACCTGATCGTAGTTCAAAACCTCCTCAGAGGCATGGTCAATTGCAGCGATGGTTCCAACGGGTTGGCCTCGGAAGTAGACTAGAGATTTGCGCAGTGCCTCCCAAGCATCAGCTACCATTGGATGGGGCTCAAACGAGTTACGAGCCGATGAGGCTGGTGTGTCAAATCCTGACCTTCCTCCAGGAGAATATGTGCTCTCATAGTTATCATGGCCACATCTTGCCAACCCAATTGAAAGCTCACTTAGTGATCTCTCATCAAAAGATCTTTGCCTTTCTATGTTCAGCCTAGGCTTGTCAAGAAGGCGAGATAGATCGAAATCATCCATTTCGGAAATTGAGCACGTGGAGCTCACATTCCTTAATCCCCCATCCATGTATTCTGCTCTTTTCTATTCCTGAACAATAATGTACTTGATCACTTGGATTCTAACACCAATGATAAAGATGTTCAGTTTATAAGCAATAAAACATAGAACCAGAGTATGACAAGTTAAAAATGAAACAAAATAAAATAAAGGTAGTTTTTATCCATATTGATCAATAGTAACACGCACACTGACCAAAAGAGAGCAAGACTAGAAAAAATAAAACAAACCAAAGAACCAAGGCAAAGCATGAAAGAAACCCATTTCCCTATGTATTGCCAGAATAAGATTGAGTTGACTGCATTGTATACAAAGATCACGCGCATGTTGGCGCAAGAAAGAGAGTGTTTGGTGACGAATTTCGATACATAATTCATTAAAAAGATTTAAAATAGTTAATAGAAAACCTTTATTTGCAGCAGTTCATTTTAAAAATTAGCGTAGCAACCAATAAAAATCAAATGAAATTCATTCTCATAATTATTTGAGTTCACAATATATACATGTATTTTTATTTTTAAGCCACATTTATCATTAAAATTGTTTTCTTGCAAAAGACAAAAGGATCAAGATCCGCCCAAAAATGAAAGCCATGAGCAACCCATAAACTGAAAATACTTCAAATAGAAAAAAACATACAAAAATTAGAACCAAATTGAGCTCAGAATACAACACCAGATCTACAAATTTCACAAAATCTTTCGTAACATATGTTTTGAGAGAAATAGAGAAAACCTTTAGGAAGAAATTGACAACGCCGTGGAGAGATTGGAGAAAGAGAGATTTCCCGGCGAGAACAAACAGACCGAAATCGCCGGAAAACGGTCGGCGGAGACGAAAGCAATGAAAATAAAAGAGAGGAAAAAAAGATAACATGGCTTTAACCGCATATATTTATAAACACAGATAGAAACGGAACACAGTGTCTGCGGATCTAATGTCTTGTGTAAGAAACAGATGGGTGACCGGTATATCCGGTGAAATAGCAGGCGTGAAACATATTTTTGTTGGTGTCCTACGTGGAGCAAAACGACATAGTTTTCTCTTTCTTGATCGGCTATCCATTTTGATGGCTTTGTAAATAGCTTAATTTTTTTGAAGAATATGCAAAGAAATTCCGATTGGACAAAACATGAAATATTTTTGTTAGTAACCAAATATATTTTGAAATAAATTTATTTGTATCACTTTATATCTGTCAAAAGAAACTTATAGTTTATTCTCATTAAATATTAATCATTAATCATTTAATTTAAAATAAATGATCTCGATTTAACCAACATGACCCATAACATTCATGCATTTTATTGGACCATCTATTGCGTCATTATATATTATTCATCATGATTTAGACATAAATGTATATATTTATATGATTTAATTATAACAATCACAGGAATCGACTTCTTTTTTCTAATTAGGACAATATTGTTTTCAAATGTTACCCCTTTGTACTCTCGTGGTTCGTTAGTTGTGGCCTGCCTTTTCAAGATTAGGCATATATCCTAATCCAACTGGCAATAATAGCAAAATAATTGTTAATTATTTTGATACTAGGTTTCCAAATGTGGTATTATATGAAGAATATTTTAAGAATATTTAATTTTTAGGTGTAAGTAAAATTTTATTGAAATTTATTTAGATGATTTTCTTATAAAATAAAATTGAAAATTGATGATAAAAAAATTGAAAATTTGATGATCATTTTGAAAAAAGAAACAAAACTTCAATTACAACCTTTGTATGATAAGTTTAAATTTGATATTCTCTATATTGAAAGAATAAATAATTTTTTATAATCTAAAATTTATTTATTAATATAAATTTATTTTTAATTAATTAAATAGATAAGGTAATTATTTATATAATAGGTTTAAGTTGTAATTTAAATCTAATGCTTAATGAGACAGAAAAATCTAGAAGTAAAAATGAAGAAATTTCTGATCATTATAAAAGAAGAGGCGCAAAACTAATCATGAGGTAAATTTCTAGACATTTCAATTGAAAAAATGATGGAAAAACTTTACTTGAAACATGATAGATAATAGTTTAAGGTATTTTTTTATTTTTTATGAGTTTAGTTTTGTAAATTAAATAAATAAATAATCCATAATTATTAGATTGTAGTTAGAAGATGTAACTAGTTTGAAAGTAATTTAATATTTATATAATCATATTTATACAAAAATTATATTAATTATAAAAATATATACAATCGATTTATTATTCAATTATTTAAATATTTATCAATCATTAATTTTTTATTTTTTCATGTCAATTTATTATCTATATCTATTTATATATTATTTATATTATATTTATTTATTTATTTTCTAATTAATATATCACTAGTTTATTTATTTTATTAAACATATCATTTTTGTCAAAGTTATAATCTTGGTTGAGACAGGAATTCTGATGAAAATATGAATCAGAAATGAATTAATATTTATCAATTTTTCAGGTCCTTGATGAGTTTGATATATCAAAACCATCGGTGCTAATAAGATGGATAACTTTAAGTTTATTCTTGCTGGAGTCTAATACAACTTATCTTGTTTACGTATGATGTCACTCCATGATAGGTTTTGAACTTGTTGAGTTTAGCTCCTGTCATTTATTCATCATTCAACATTGAAAAATCATTCAAGCTCTAAATTTGGACAGGTTGGATATCATTCAGGTCTGATATTCTATCACAGTTTATTGTGAATTTCTAGGGTAAAAGATTATAGAAATGAACTTAAAAAATATTATAAATTTATTTTGTAGAGTCTTAAGTATATGTACCTGATTTTAAAATAATTCAAAATATCTAATGAAAATATGTAGGACATTTCATCAGTAAACATTTACATTTGCTTTAATACAATAATTTTATAGAAAAATTAAAGTAAAATATTCTTCATAATTTACAGATTTGACCAGCTGTGCTATAATAATAATAATAATAATAAATTACTTATTTTTCAAGGAACAGGAGCCGTGAATTAAGAAAAAAGACACAGAACAAAAAAGAGAATATCCAAAAAAAGAAAAGCAATTTATACATGAATAAAACTACAAAAGAAAAAAGAAAAAGTTGTTGACTGGTTAGGGGGAATGCTTTCAAAAAAGTCGCTAGAGGCGAATTCTTTACGGGTCAACCAAATCCAACTCAGATCCACCAAGGCAAACTTTTATCACCCTTGACCAACAATTCAGTAATATTAAAACTACTATAACTTTTATGAAAATAAAAATTATCACGTATCTTTTCCATGGTAGATAATACTATTTTGAATAAAATAATAATTAAAAAGAACCGTTGAAAACCACAACAAAAGCGTGCGCAGAAAAGGAAAATTACCTTGTATAAGTATCTTTCCGGTAGTTTACAATTATATGTAAATATTGGGCTAATTAGGTAGAAATTTACGATTTTTAAAAATTTTAAAATAACTAGTATTTCATTATATGTTTATAAATATTAAAAATTTATTTTATTATTAATTATAATTTATTTTTATATTAAATAAAAAATTTTATAATTACTTGATTTTAATAATTTTTATTTCTGCTGAAACAAGGTTGTACAGGATAGTAACCATAAAGTTTTCATTATCATATAAAATGAAACTTGTGATAAGTTACTGAAAAGAATTGATATTTTAATTATCTTATAATCATTTCATCTAGATTAATATTTTATTTTTTACTCTATTTTAATTTTATTACATGTTATTTTAATTAAATTATTTAATTATATTTTACACTATATTATCATCAATTAATTAATTATATTTTAACAAAATAGTAAAAAATTCAAATGGATATAAATTTTCATAATATAAAATAAAATGTAATTTTAGTATATATATATATATAATAGAAATTATATTTTAAGTTAAATATAAAGATTGTATTTCTATTTGGAAAACAAATCATACTTAGAAGTGATAATTTATAGCTTTCCTTTTTTGAACTACTAGAGTTTCATAAAGTATGTTACATGTTAGCATAATTTTTTTGACCCGCCATTTGTAATAATTTTATTTTTTATTTTTTTAAATTTTTTACCATTGTAATATTTTATATAATTTTAAATTAATATTTAGCATTTAAGTATTATGTACTTATTTAAATGTTGTTTATATAATGTTTTCACCTATTCATTTATAAAAAAAATGAGAGTAAATGTTTATTTATTTATTTGATAGGAAGACCTCTTTGTAAATTACATTTTTTATGTATGTTGGTTCCTTCTTTTTTAGATCCTTTTTAACAATACCTTTGTTGTTGAGCTTAAAATTCCTATTGATAATGCAACATATAGTTGTCCATGTGAAAAAATATCTTTTAGCAAATATACTCATACATTTGGTATTGTTTATCTCTGTGCATTGTTTATAGTCATTACAAAACATAATCGTATTGGAAATTGCTTCCTTTTGAATTGGAATGGATATCCTTCACTTTCTCATGGATTCAGTGGCATTCTTGATAGTAACATTTGTCTATTAGCATATTACCCAGCTATTATTTCAACATATATGAAATTTTTTTCAAATCTTTTGCATACCATTTGAGTTCCATTGCGCAATCCATTTGATGCATCCAAATTCCTTAAAAGTATTATTAGACAATTAACTTTCAACTGTAGTCTATGTCATAGGATTTCATTCAATTGTAAGTGAAATCCCTGTGGAAATGATAACACGTGCAACGATTAATAGTGGTTCGGTACTAACTCTTGCCTACGTCTACTTCTACTAAGTCCCAACTTAGGGTTCCACTAAAATAAATTCAATTACAACAAAGGATTCCTCAAATGAATCCTAACCCCAATGTTTTTAGGCTCACACTTAAACCTTTACAACAGTTAACCTCATAAACTCTCAGTTACAAATTAATGCACCAACCATTAATCACACACCAATCCACAATGATAAAAACCTAACTCTTAGGTTGTGGAAATACAATCAATTAAGAGTTTATAATTACCAAAAGACAATAATACAAGTAAACTTACTTATTCTTGAAGATAGAAGCTCAAGGAGTTAATTACTTTATAAAACTAGCCATTAAATTGAAAGATATGAAAGTTCTGTATGTAAAATAACCGTTAGAAAGGGTTTAAAACATTTCTGCTAAGTCACGTATGATTGTACTAGACATAGTATGCCCGTACCAATTTAAAAAGACACTTTGAAAAATGAGAGGGAAATTAGGTACGACCGTACCACCCATTGGTACGCCCGTACCAAAACATTTTTTCTGACAAACAATTTTCCTGCGAGCAATCGTATGACTGTACCACCTAATGGTACACCCGTACCAAAATAGATTTACTGACAAACCAAATTCCTACGGGCAATGGTACACTTGTACCAAGCTCAAGCAAACAATAATAACTTGGTACAGTCAGCCATATGCCCGTACCACATATCAAAGTAATTTGGTACGCCCATACCATATGTGAAAATATTCATTAAAAGGTAAATAACTTAAATTGACTCACACGTGACACACACACACATTAAAATCATGGGTCTAACAGTAAGTTATTTAGAAATTCTTCTTGATAATTAGTGTTAATATCATCAACTGTATAGTTATAGCTAAGATACATTTGAGTCTCTCCCGGGAACATATTTATCATCATCTGATTTAATTTATCCACGTATTCATTATTTGTTGCCAATATTACACAGTTTGTCATGTATTTTGATGATATCAAGTTCTCAACAAAATCAAAAAACACATTTTGTATCAATGCCTTCTCACATAAATCTTTTCTATCATCTCATACCACCATTTCATATGGTATGATTATGTTTCCATTATGAGTTGTAGACTCTTCCTCATCCATCACTCTTTGAAAGAAATCACTAAAGGTTTCATTTGATTTAGCTCGTATGTTATTTATCAATTTGAGCACTTTCATTTTATTACAAAGATATGATATTAGCATACTTACTTGAACTGTTTCTTGCATTGTTCCTTTGGGGACTACTAACAATACCTATCTAAAGTCATCTCTAAATACCATCACTTTTTCACCGAATAAATTATTATGGTTCATTATATCTCTGAGTGTTCTATCAACTATCTCCACCACATATTTCTTAGTCATTAGTACTTCATCCCGTATGATCATACTGGCTTTGCGTAACAACATTGCTAAGCCACTATGCTTTGATTTACCATTTAATATTATTTCTATTGGATTGAGTGAAATGTTGAATCTAGAGTGTGATGTCCTTCCTTCTAACATTATTGATGTTGCTACATTTGAAGTTACTGTTGCTAGAGCTATTTTTCCTTTTAATCTTAGTTTAGTCTATTCATTATCATCGTATATACATATTTTTGTTCCAAATTAAGCTTTAACACTACATCAATGACTTCTTATGACATTTACACTGCTATCTCCTCTGCAATCTCTCTATTATTAATCTCCATTTAACTAAGCTGGTAACTTTCTTTTGTAGGCAGATCATAACTTTTCACATCCTTACCCATGCTTATCAGGTGCTTTTGGATATCACTTAAAGTGCAAGCTATTTGTATTTCTATCGAGTTCTCATGCATTTTAACATACTCTTCAACCATCGATTGGAAATTATCTTCCTGTAGTTTCTTGATATTTATGGGCTCACAGTACATCAATAATATTTTGAACAATCTTCCCAACTCTGATGATATCTTAAATACTGTTGTCTCACTCATGCATTTTTCTATGCTCTTATCTGATTCAAGCAACCCCCTTATTATAACAGCTACCTTAAATGTCAAATGTTGGATACCATCTACTATAAGTAAGTCATCAAATAACTTCAGACCCTTGACATTATTTAAAAGTATCCTTAAATAATACCTTTCTCCTTTACACATGTGTTTGATCATTCATATTAATTATATACTTTTTTATATAAGGAACATTTTGAGTTTTTTATGAATTAGATTATGTATTTAATTTTAAGTAATAATATATTGACCTTGTCTCTCTTTTGCAATGATATTCTTCACTGTTGTCTTTGTTGTCATTTGTAGACTTCGATTCTCATTTTTAGTGTTTTGTTGATTCTTATTTGGATCTTATATCTTTTTGATCTCCTGGTGTCATCCACTCCCTCCTCTTGGAAATGGAATTGGATATTGCAATGTATCATAACATCCATAAAAGTGTTTGACTCTATATCATTATCCTGAATAAGTATGTGCAATTATTTCTCTATCTAATGCTCCATTTGGGTTATTGCTTTCAACTCATATACCTACCACGTATTCTTCTGTTAGAGCTTCATATTGACGATGCATTCCTATATTCCTTTTTTTTTAATCTAGATCTTAAGGTTATCATAAGACTCATCGAAATACCTTAACATAAATATTTTCTTCTAGAATCTTCATTAATCTTCTTATATTTTTTTCACATAAAGTCACATTCTTTATTGTCTTTAGTCTATTTGGCACCTCATTGATAGAGTCATAGAAATATAATTGAAAATATCATTGTGGACAGGGTTTTCACCGTGACCTAGAGCGAGGCTTGCGACGTGTTACATCCGTGTTTGACCCCCTAGAAGTTTGTAGGATTTTGTGTATACGTGTATGTATATGTGTGTGTATACATGGTTGCTTGCATATGTGCTTTGTATTATGTGCTTGTATGTGTATGAGTGTATGAGTATGTGTATATGAGTATGTATGTGTGTGTATGTGTATGAATTGTATTTGATGAATGTGATTGTGAATGCCATAAGGGAATGCATGTTGGGAATGAGAGTGTGAGTTTGGTTGC
>CANYBF011852707.1:0-12298 GCA_948192965.1 Dalechampia spathulata | reverse complement strand
AATTGGTACGCCCAGACGGTATGGTCGTACTAAGGTTGGTACGCCCGTACCAAATGTGGTACGCCCGTACCAAATACAAAAATACTTAGAAAATTGCAAATAACTTAAATTGACTCACACGTGTCATACCAATCAAAACCTAGGGTTTAACACTTATGTTGAAAACTTTTTTTAAATACATTAAATACATAAACAATAAAAATATTTTTTTAATTTAAAGTGGGAGATATATGTTTCAAGGCTAGCACGTATATATTAGCCTTTAGAGAAGAAGGTTGGATTTTAGATAATGATTCAAATGAGTTGTACCTTCACTAGAGCTCAATCTTAATTTGCTTATAATGAGCTTGTAATTATGGTCTCTTTAGTGCAACACATTCATTTTTACTTATGACCTAATGTCACTAATACTAAAGGACATTTTAGCACTTATCAGTTTACCAATATTAGAAAAGAAAGTCATTGGTATGATGGATATTAAGAATTACTTGTTAAGATTCAAACATTAAGCTTTGGTAAGACCTTCTAATGATAAATGTTGATCCTCAAACCATTTACCACCATGACATATGGATATAAAAGTTCATGATTTTCACTATAATGGAAACTGCTTTATTATACCTCTTTCTTCCTACTAGTAAATTGATATTTAAGAAGGTCATCATAATGGTATTAAGCTCTTGATTAATGAATTAACTCTTTATTGAATAAGTAGTGGTAGCAAGAGAGATCCTTATACTAAATAAAGCTTCAATGATCAACTATTAATGCTATTAGAAAGATAAGACAAGATTCTAAATGTTGATGTTAACTTAATTCTTTTTGAGTTACTTGATCATAATATTATCATTAGGTTTGACAACCATTTTTCCCTTAGCAAGTTTTAAGGTAGGTCTTTGGTTAGAGCTAGCTTAACCATTAGTTGGTATTACCCTTAACAATATCTCTTGATTGGCCTAGTTAGTTGATTGCTTCTTAAGGTTGGAATTGTCACCTCTAGTCATGTTATGTAAATAAAAGGACATCTTGTTACCACCTAAACCTTTATATAATTGAGAGGATTTTAGTAACTATTTGCTAGCATTGAAATCTCAATCAACTCACACTTCTTTTACTTTAGAACCTCTCTTCATTTAGCTTTCTTAGATTTCTAAATAGTTGCTAATTCGTCACTGATGAAGCCTTAAAATGTCATGTTTTATGCCCATAAAACACCCATTTTAGCATAATTTATTTGTTAGAACAGTTGACTTGCATAAATTTCGTATTTTGTAGGTCAAAATGGTGCGTTTTAGGAAAATGTGCTTAAATGAGAAGTTTTAAAGCTTATTTGGATTTTAGAGTTTCGGGACACCGTTTGCGGGCATAAGGCTAGGCAAAACAACCTGTCAGAGCTGCATTTTGGAGAGCTAAAGGAAGAAGAAGTTGAGTTAAACTCAAACACCTGCGAGTTGAAAGCTAATAAGGCTTGCGGGCATAAAGGACACTAAAACGACAACACCTGGACAGTTTTGGAGATTGGATGAGGTTGAGTTTTACTTAGACTTGATCTCCTTAGGTTGGACAAAAATGTGATTGGAAACAATTCAAACTCTTTCATCTGAAGATTAGGATTAATATTTATTTTTATTTTATTTATTTTTCCCTTCCTCCTATAAATAAGGACGTATATATGGAGGAAGGGTGGTGAGTTTTAGTTCAGTTTTATTGCTACATTGTTCATCCCTTTTAATTTAATTCTAGCTTTATTTTCTTTATTTTTATTTTTATTTTATGTTTAATTCACCAATGATGCAAGGTTAGGTGATTTGTTCTTCCCAATTGGAAGTAATTCAAGTCATTCATTAAATGATTATGTGAGATCTAAACGATCCTAATTCCATTGGCAAAGCACTATTATCTCTAATTCTAAATCGCATAAAACCATTGTTGTTCCTAGTGCATGTAAATAAGGCATGTTGCATGTTTCTAAGTTCTAGCATACAGCTAAGTGGGTTGTTTGATATGGAAAAGTCACTTGACTTGCTGGAGTGGTAAAGCATGATGGTATCCTTGTTCTGAAATGCGGTAGTACTTCTGTGGGTTAGAGGATCTAGTTTCAACACGAGGGATGCTGGGTCATAACTATTAACTAAAGTCAGGTCTTCCTAATTCTTAATGCAATTTCAGGATGACTTAGTGAGAATCTATTTCTACCTTCTCTATCCTAGGATTAGAAGCATTTCATAGAGCTTGTTTCATGGCGTCTTACAAATAAGGGAAGATTGGGGTGTGTAAGACTTGCTCGGCAAACTATAATCGGCTTAGTGCCATTATTGCCTTTGGACTATTATTGAATCGATGATCATATTCAATTAATGAATACTTGATGCTTTTGGTCGAGAGAATTACTTTTTATTGATTTTCTCAAATTTATTTTATTTGTTTCTTTGTTAGTTTTAATTACTTTCTGATTCATCTTGTTTAAATTTTAAACGCAAAGAATAAAGTGAGTTGAAGCCGTCTCTGTGGGATACGACCCTTACTTCCATTGCTAAAAAATCATAATTCCAACATGTGGCTTGTAAGGAATTATTTTGACGGAAGTGACAACCGATTAGTCACCTAAGTTATTGTACCATATATCAATGATACTAATATCCAACCCACTGTTGAGTCTAGATCTAATAGCTAATATGCTTATTTCATTTCCTTTAATATGAGAGAAGAATCTAATAATTAAGGATTGAAGCAACCTTAACAAGATCATGTAAGTGTGATTGGTTTTTTGGTAGTTTGGCAATGAGTGGGTTTTAGTAAAGGGTTTGAATTTCTTGAGATCTTCAAGCTTAATTGATTTTATCAAGTCTTGAACAATTTACCTAAAGGAATGATAATCATCATGCCATACTTGACTGGTGAGACATGCTCTTGTAGAATGATTAATAAACACCATAATAATTGAAAATTCATTAATCATCCTATAAGGGATATAAATTTCTTTTTGTTTACATAAAATTTAATTCAGCAAAATATATTTAGTTTGTAGAATTTAACTACTAATTTTATAACATACATCTTTGTGTGATCACTGACTTGTACTAACATACATTTTCATAAATTTTGGCTTACCATCAAGCAACTATTATATACATTATTTATATATAATAAGCCATACACTTGGAAGTATTACTGGTATATCTTATATACAAAAGTAAAATATTTTACTACCTATAAAGTATATATTGATAGTTGTATAATTGAAATACATTTATTAGGAATATGTTGTACTATAAAAAAATAATTCCAAGGAATATACAAAAACTCAGAATATCCTGACTATGCCAATGCCTTACTAATCCAAACACCCTTTAGAATTACTCTCACCTACATTCATCAAGAGATGAATGCTAAGTATATAGCTTAATGTTGCTTATTAGTGAGTGCACTATGATTATAACTCAATTCATATTTTTATAATATGGTAATTTATTAATGAGATAAATAATAAATAATCATAGCAATAGTCATAGGTAAAATTTAGCAGCTAAATAAAATATATAATCAAAAGTGTAACATTGTTCAATACATTTTCCTTGTAATAACTGATCATATCATATAACATCATCATGAATCAACCATATTTTTCATTCTATATATTAATATCATAACAATAATATATTATATGCCAATAAATGTAAAATTGTATTGCATTCTTCCTCTCACTATCTCTCATTACTCTTTACTTGCATTAGTATGACATCAACATCTCCACCTATTAATATTAGATAGTTTATCAATATCATCACCTATTGATTTTGGATAAAGTATAAATATCACCACCTACCATCTTATTGATAAGTCATCGAAATCACCACTTATAAGTTTTATTATGGAAAGGTATCAACATGACCACCAACCATAAGTTGAATTATGAAAGGGCATTGACATCATATCTATTACATCTCATTATCATAGGAAATATCAATAAATAATCATATGATGTTCCAGTTATTCAAAGCTACTTAAATGGTATTTTATGGTTTGTACACTTCCATAAAAAGATTAACCAATAATCACATTTATAAAGTTGATAATTAATAAACATAAACTTGCCCTTATCAATTCATAGAGCGGAGGTATTAACTTGTCTTTCTCCTATGCCTAAAGAACATATTATCATATCATATGAATTAAATGGATAGTATAGTTCTCTTATTTCATGATTTAATTTATTGTGCACTTATGATTCGTATCATGAGTTAATAAGTTTTCTAAAGCAATGATTTATACATAAGTTTTAACTTACATAAAAACATTTAGCATAACATGCACTTATTTTGCTTCCACTTGAGTGTATTTCAAATGCTTGTTAAATCAAACTTGCATTAATGCAACCGAATATTGTATTTTCATATAATTAATGTTATGAATACATTTCACTATAATGGTCAATATCTTTCATCCATGCTTTTATGCATATGAATTAAGCCTTATCAATTATTTACATTCATGTCATAAACTTTATTATATGTTAGAATATTGAATTTGAACTTAATGAATGTATATAATCTCTTAAAATAGTATACACATTTAGATATTTAGGTAAAAATCTCCTTAGCATGCATATACATACGTTTATTTACTAAATTTACCTATAGACAAACATGTAGCACACACCACATCTTAGCACACAATACATATTTCTTATGTGTATAATTTTGGATTAGCTTGTTTACACTTTTTCACAAAACCAAGTATTTTCTCTTACAGTATCAACTGGTAAACCACATATAATCTTAGGTTATTTTCTCATACAATAATTATGTTTGCACCCGTAACTAGCATGCATATTCATATAAAGATTCTTACCTGCTCATAACTTGACAAATATGCTTAATTGTATAAGGGCACATATCTTTAAAATATTTAGCTACCATTTATCATATCCATCATTCTTGCATGAACATCTATAAATATATGGATGTCATTGGTATGCAGGAAATAATTTGTGCATATTTTAAAAAGGTAAATTAAAGGGTTAAATGAGAAATTAGATGAATTAATTGTACAACTATATAGACAATGATGTGAGATTAAGTTGTTGTCATAACTGAAAGTGTGTGTGTATATATATATATATATATATATATATATATTGGTAATACGTAATGTTATCATTTTATTAGGAGTGAATGAGTGATAAAAATAAAATTATTAATTTTATTTACATAAATATCTTAGTGACAAATAACAATTAAGAAGGTAATTTAAAACTATATAGTAATAATCCAGATATATATATGTCATTAAGGTAAGTTATTAAAATGCTTGTTAAGGTAATAGTATATAAAAAGATTTATTATGTTTATTAATGGTATATTACTTGGGGTAGTTATATCAAAGTAAATGGAATAAGAATGACTCAATGAACAAGTTTATAAGAATAAATTAAGTGATGGGCTGGTTAAGGTATTTTAGGCTAACTTTAAAATAAAAAGAAGGGTGGACGAAGGGATAAGCTTGGAGACAACACCATAACCAAATAAAACACCGCTTTGTGTGAAAATTATTTTACTGGAAAGTAATAAAGCGAGATTGGATGCATAACTCTTTGATAAAGATAAGAAGATGATAGCAAATGAAAATTTAGTTTAATTGCCCATAAATCAAGGTGCTCGACGGGTAGTAAGGAGAGGAGGTTGCTCACTTAAGATTAATTGCATGAAATTTAACTACAGCTGAGGGTTTTGTTCTTAATTCATTTTTAACAGGTAAGTCCAAGGATTTCTTATGCTTGTGTGGTATGGATACTTAGGTTAGGAATATAATTGCTGGCGAATTTGAAATCTGGTCTAGGAAAATATTAATTATTGTATCATTTATAGAAATATATCAACGTTAAGCCAATGTTTCAGTTGTATGGTTATCTATATTGATTTTTGAAGTCTCTATCATGTTAATTTCCATGAATTATGGAGGTCTTAATGATATGTATGTTAGTATATGAGTATTTTGAGGGGAAAAGTTAGTAAATAACTGGAAATATATAGGCAAACATGGATTTATTAAAAGGGATTACAGGTGTATGCAAGCACGACTATTCTGCTTTGGAATTTACTTTGTGTCAAAAAACATAATATGATAAAAACATTTGAAAAAGAGTAATGGTATGGTTAAGTAAATGGAAGTAATGAGTCTATCCTTAGCGCATAAATAAACTGCATTATGGGACTGCTATATATAAATATAAACTAATATGCTACAAACTTAATACCAATTATCCTAAAAGAAGACTAAAATGTATGCAATCTGTACATGATAAACTAATAAATGGAAAGCTAATAGATAGATTACTTATGAAATGAGTAGAAGTATACTACTAATAAAGGAAGGAGAGGCTGCTGGAATATGTGTAAATAAAGGAACAGAAAGGGAATAAAACCTCTAGTAATTAGTTTGACTTACAAGTGAAAACTTTATGATTGAGCTTGGGATTTTGATAGTTGAATGTACATAAAATTATTGTGAATGGACTGCACGTTAATATAGAAATAGAGAATTGGAATGATGATGAATTCTATTGAAAATGTGCATCAGTTACCGTAATTATAGCAAGACTTGGTGTTTAGATGTACATCAGTTTATTTTTTATTACTTTTTCTATCAGTATGTTAGTTGCTATTTTTAGGAGTTTAATTGATTATGGAATTGTGTGTTAAGTAGTGGCTTATTTTTAGCTTTTGATGGTTGAATTTTTTGTATTTAAATATCTCATCAATTCAATTGAATAATATCTCAGTGAATACTATTTTTCCTTCTTGTTTTTATTTCTTGCTAATAGTTTCTGACAAATTAAAAAACTTACAACAAACTGGTATCAAAACTCTCTTCTTGAGGGACCTATAATAGTAGAATTTTTTTTTTTGCTTTTTCTATGGATTTAGAAAGTACTTTTACTTCACTTGTACCACCAGCCTTTAATGGTGAAGGTTATCATGTTTGGGTAGCAAGAATGGAGGCATATATGGAGGTGAATGATCTTTGGGAGGCTATTGAGGAGGACTACATAGTTCCTACCTTGATTGATAATCCAACCTTAACGTAGATAAAGAATCATAAGGAGAAGAGATCAAGGAAGTCAAAGGCTAGAGCCATGTTAGTTGCTGCAGTCTCGTCTGAAATCTTTGTTAGAATTATGAAAAAGAAATCAGTATTTGAAGTTTGGAATTTCCTCAAAAAGGAGTATGAAGGAGATGAATGGATCAAAGGAATGCATGTTCTCAACTTGATTAGAGAATTTAAACTTCATAAAATGAAGTATTCAGAGACAGTTAAAGAGTATGTCGATAAATTACTCAATATTGTCAATAAAGTAAGATTACTTGGCTATAAATTTCCTGATTCTAGATTGGTTCAAAAAATTCTTGTGAGTATTCCTGAAAGGTTTGAAGCAACCATTTCCTCACTAGAGAATACTAAAGATTCGTTAAAAATCAATTTGGCAGAATTATTAAATGCTCTGTAGGCACAAGAATACAGAAGGCATATGAGGTTTAATGGTTTAGTTGAAGGTGCACTACCTACAAAAGCACAATCAAATCAAGAAGATAAAGGAAAAAAGAAGTGGACTAATAAAAAGGAAGACTCAGGTTTTTATTCTCCTAAGATTAAAGGGGGAATAAAATCTATTTTTCCTCCTTGCAAGAATTGTGGAAGGAAAGGCCATCCACCTTTCAAATGCTCAAGAAAGCTGGATTAGTAGTGTGAGAAATGTCAAGAGATGGGACATCATCAAAGGATCTGTAAAAATAACACCCAACAGAAGAATATGGCTCAAGTAGCTAATCAAGAAGAGGAGTAGCTTTTTGTTGCATCTTGCTTTGCAACTAATAGTTCAAGTGACAAATGGCTTATTGATAGTAGCTGTACCAATCACATGACTAGTGATCTAGAATCTTTTAAAAAGATAGATAGATTACATGTTTCAACAGTCAAAATCAATGACGGTAAACATCTTCCTATCAAAGGAAATGGAACTACTATCATTGAAAGTAATGGAAATATAAAACTAATCTCTGATGTTTTATATGTACCTGATATTGATAAGAACTTATTGAGTGTTAGATAGTTACTTGAGAAGGGTTTCAAACTTATATTTGAAGATAAGTACTGCTTGATTGAAGTTGCTGATGGCATGGGAGTGTTCAGAATCAAAATGAATGGCAGAAACTTATCACTTGATCCAGCTGAAGAGCAAGCAGCATATCAAGTTTCAGAAAATAATACAGAAATTTGGCATAAGAGGCTAGGCCACTTTCATCATGAAGCATTGTTGAATATACAAAGAAAAGCATTAGTTCATGACTTACCTGATTTAGAGTCTGAACTACCAACCTGCAGGACATGTTATTTCGGAAAGTAAGCGAGACTACCCTTCAAACAAGCTACATGGAGAGCAACTACGTAGCTGCAGTTGATTTATACAGATTTGGCAGGACCCCAAAGGACTCCTTCACTTAAAGGGAGTAAATATTGCATTGTCTTTATAGACGATTTCACCTGAATGTGCTGGATCTATTTTCTAAGGTTTAAATCAGAAGTTGCAGGTGTGTTCTTGAGTTTCAAATAATGGATTGAAAATCAAAGTGGCTACAAGATCCAAACTTTGAGATCCAATAATGGTAAGGAATATACTTCAAAAGAGTTCAATTTATTTTATGAGGAAATAGGAATTGAGCATCAACTGACAACTCCATACACTCCATAACAAAATAGAGTCAGTGAAAGAAAAAATAGAACAATTATGGAGATGGTGAGATGCATGCTTCATGAAAAAGGGCTGATTAAGGAATATTGGGCAGAGGCTACTCACACTATAGTATTTTTGCTAAATAGGCTTCCAACCAAAGTGGTTGCTGACAAGACTCCTTTTGAGGCTTGGTATGGTTATAAGGCATCACTTAAAAAGTTGAAAATATTATGTTGCTTGTGTTTTACTTATGTACCATAGATTAAAAGAGATAAGCTAGATAAGAAAGATAAATCCGGAGTCTTTATTAGATATAGTTCAACATCTAAAGCTTATAGAGTTTTCCAATCTCATATAAGGAAAATTCTAGTAAGTAGAGATGTGAGCTTTATGGAGAATGAGCAATGGAACTGGAATAATGCTAAAAATATGTAGATTACTGACCCGCTAAAAAATCAAGAGACATTAGTTGATGATTCACATGTACGTGGCACGAGACTACTTTCTAATATTTATTAAAAATGCAACATAACATTACTTGAGCCGGCAGAGTTTTGGGAAGCAGAGAAGGATTTGAAATGGAGAGTTGCAATGAAGCAAGAACTTAGCATGATTGAGAAGAATCAAACATGGAAGCTTGTGAAAAGGCCCAAAGATAGAAAAGTCATAGGAGTGAAATGGGTTTTTAGAACTAAGCTGAATACAAATGGCTTCATCAACAAACATAAAGCTAGGCTTATCGTAAAGGGGTATGCTTAAATTTATGGTACTGATTTTTTGATACATTTGCTCTAGTTGATCGACTAGAGACTATCAAATTATTGTTGGCCAAAGCTGCACATAAAGGTTGGAAAGTGTTTCAACTAGACATCAAATCTACATTTTTAAATGGCTTTCTTAAGGAGGAGATTTATGTCAATCAACCTAAAGGATTTATAGGTGAAGGGCATGAGAATAGAGTGCATGAGCTCAAAAAAGCTTTGTATGGGCTAAAACAAGCACCACAAGCCTAGTACAGTAGGATTGATGAACATCTATCACAGTTAGGTTTTCAAAAGAGTCCCAGTGAAGCTACTCTCTACATTAAAGGTGATGAAACTAATTTTATTATTATTTCATTATATGTAAATGTTCTGCTGGTTACAAGAAGTAATGATAAATTTATTGAGAGATTTAAAGAAGACATGCAACATATGTTTGAGATGACAGACTTAAGAGAAATGATTTGTTTTTTAGGAATTGAAGTCAAGTAAATGAAGAATGAAGTGTTCATTTGTCAAAAGAAGTATGCAAGAGAAATTTTGAAAAATTTTTGTATGGAAATATGCAAAGAAACAACTACTCTGATGTGTTAAAAGGAGAAGTTAAACGAAAATGATGAAGCTGAAAATGTGAATGAGACTCTTTATAGGAGTTTGGTTTGTTGTCTCATGTATCTCTTAGTAACTAGACCTGATATGTTGTATGCCATGAGTCTATTATCTAGATTCACTAATTATACAACTGCTACTCATTTTAGAGCAGCTAAAAGGATAATGAGGTATGTTAAAGGCACACTGGATTTTGGAATCAAATTCTATGTGAATAAGGAGCATGTGTTGTAGGGTTATTTTGATAGTGATTGGGCTGGTTCTGTTGATGACATGAAGAGCACTTCTTGTTATTGTTTTAATCTTGGTTCAGGAGTTTTTTCTTGGTGTTCTAAAAAGCAAGATATTATTACACAATCCACACCTGAAGCTAAGTTTATTACAACAACAGTTGTAGCAAGTCAAGCTTTATGGCTTAAAAAAGTATTGCTTGATTTAAATTTGAAGCAAGAAGATTGAACAGAGGTGTTTGTAGATAATCAAGCAGCTATTGTTATCTCAAATAATCCTATTTTTCATGGAAAAACTGAGCACTTCAACATCAAATTATTTTTTCTTAGAGATGTGTAGAGAGAAGGGCTTGTTAGATTGAAGTACTACAAGACAGATTTCCAATTAGCTTATATATTAACCAAAGCATTGCCAAGAAGTAAATTTGAATTTCTAAGGGAGAAACTTGGTGTTTGCAGCAACTGAAGCAAGGTGGAGTGTTGAAAATGTGCATCAGTTACTGCAGTCATAGCAAGACTTGGTGTTTGGATGTGCATCAGTTTATTTTTTATTGTTTTTTCTATCAGTATGTTAGTTTCTATTTTTTAGGAGTTTAATTGCTTATGGAATCATGTATTAAGTAGTGGCTTATTTTTAGCTCTTAATAGTTGAATTTTTTGTATTTAAATATCTCATCAGTTTAATTAAATAATATCTCAGCAAATATTATTTTTCCTTTCTTCTTGTTTTTATTTCTTGCTGAATAATTTTTTCCAAATTAAAAAACTTCCAACAAATTTAATGCAAACATTAAACTACAAGGTTATTGGATAGCAAAAGAGAGAAGGAATATTGACTAAAACATGTCTTATCTTTTAAATGCTGATGAAGTGAGTAGTGGTATGAATAGATATACCTTGACTTTAAACTACTACTCCATGAGCTAAGCAGGCTTAAAATTCAACATGCTTGAATGCATATAATCTATATGCATGTGCATGTGCATTTATAGAATTTTATGCCAGAACAAATTGTAGGAATCCTGGAAATGGGGGGCTGTCTGGAACCTCAAACCAATAATCGTATACATGTATTATTAGCCACATATGTGAATGAGAATGTACGTCGGGAAACTTGATTTAAATCATATCTTAGGACTGACTATGCACATAGTTATAAACTCATGAACTAAATTTCTGAAGACGCTAATGTTGAGTAAAGTACTTCGTTAATGAAGACTTACCTTACCATCCGATGTTGGTAATGCACACATGGAGATTTATAATTATAAGTGAGTAATTTGCATTCAATTAAGGAGCTGACCGAATAAATCTCAACTTGTATGACTCTAGTGTATCACCTGGTTGAATTATTAGGATGAAGCAGATGATAGTGGTAACTTCTCAGAAATTGCTAAATACTTTTATGTTGTATTAATAATCTTTATGTGGGTAAATTTTAATCTTATTAAATGTTACGCCCACAGTTGTTTTAAAGCAATAAGTGAAACGTAAATGAAACATTTTATTGAGCTACTTTTCTTACTCCTATTATGTATGAACGTAGACTCATAAGAAGACTTTATTGTTATTGAGTCAAACATGTTAATATAGATTGAACATGTATATTAGTTTATACTGAATACCATGCGTGTGAATTATGGTTACCTTGGGCTGTAAATAGAAGGAAGTGTTGCTTGAGTTTACCAACTGTCGCACCCTAATTTTGGACCGGCCTTGATTTGGATTATTCCTGAGTTGATTCTGGGCCATCTAGGGTTCTTTCGGACCGTCTGGGGTCCTTTCGGACCGGGCTAGGCCCGTTTAGGGTTTCATATGGCACCTTCGAGGGGATAGGCGATCGCATATGTTGCATTACACGCCGCATATGATCATGTGCGATCGCATATGTTTCGTGTCATAACATACGCGATCGCGTATGTCCTCGGAGGCAGACCTAATTAAACCCTAATCTGCCATTTGGCTAA